>WAAE01017739.1:122313-152698 GCA_013400495.1 Nicator chloris | reverse complement strand
ATCAACAGGTGACACCAGGGAGAAACTCACTGCAGTATATTTGTGGTCTTTGATGACAGTAAATATGAATTGCAGCACAGGCAACTTGAGTTTCAGAGGAGTCTTGAGTACAACAGCCTGACTGTAATATTTTCTTTCTATTATTATTATTATTACTTTAATTATATTAATTATATTTCTTTGAAACTGGGATGTTTGGAGTAGTTAATAAAATCTGTGTTTTCACACTGGTTTTCTTCATTTGCATACCTTTAATGTGCCAAAAACCCAAAGTGAAACTCCTACTGCATATTTATGAATCTAGTAATGTTGTGGTAATGAAATGGCACTAGAGAAATGCAATAATGTTTTTACTCTCAAAGTTCTGTTGAAACCCGAGCTACTACAGTATTTATTTTCATATATAGAATTATTGCATATTGTGTATATATATTTTTACTATGCCTTGAACTGCACATGCAAGTGTAGTTAGAGTTGCCTTTTTGAGCTAGATGTGCATGGAAATACAGGGAAATGTGTTCTTATATTCTGACTAGGAAGCTTGAATTGGGAAGACAACTGGAGACTGTAGAAAGGGCTTTGCAGTCCAATAATTAGTGAAGTCACTAAGGACAGGAATAATCCAGCACTGCATGGAGTAGTCATTACTGCTAATGAGCTACTATTGGAATAACCTGTTTTAGTAAATTCTAAACCACACAAGATAAAGTACTGCTTTGGTTTTCTGAGCCTGTGCTTCTGTGGTTATGTGAGGTTTTCACAAGTTTGGATGCTGATTGAAGAAATGTTCCCATTTTGGCCATGATAGCAGAAACATCACTTCTGCCTCTTTTTTTTCTACCAAGTTCCACAGTGATAAGTCATCATTTACCTGCCACAGCGTTTCCTTGCACAGATGCAGGGGCTGGCACAAGGAAAGAGGTGTGAGCATGTCAGGACAACTATAAACTCCTGTTGGCTTGTAGTATTTTAGGGCTTTATCTTCAGGCAATACAGATTGGGAAAACAGAGATAAAAGTCAAGGTGATATGTTTGCTGTAATACCATCTGAAGATAAGATAAATGTTTCTATTCTCCTTGAGACATCTGCAAGTGCTTTATAAATGTTTACATGTTGTAGATGTGTACACACACAAAACTGTGGTTCCAGCTACTGCTGAAATAATACAGCTCTGTGGTGCAGTAGGAAGTCTTATTAATATTGTTCAGCAAAACCATAAACAGAAAAATTATGATTTTATGATGAGAGAAAAGGACTGGCTTTGTGCATGATTCTGCATTCCATTTCAACAATCTATTTCAGCAGTGTAATAAAAAGTAAAATCAGGGTAATGATCCCTTTTGGCTTTAGTGAATAACACGTTGATAGTCTTTATAAAAAAATCCAGGATACTGTTATTTTTGTTTTTGAAAAGAAAACATATGTAGTTGAATTAAATTGTATTGTGGACTACCGGCAAATACAGCTCAATGACTCTGGCAGGAATTTGAGTTGTTTGCAATTTTTGTGAAAAGCACAGAGAAATAAAAAGGAACAGAAATAATACAGACATGAATATAATGATTGCTGGGGATTTATGAAAAATAACCAAACAAAACCCAAATATTGAAGAGGAAAGAGAATACTTAAAAAACCCCCCTGTATAATCATGCTGTCACACATCTTGACTAGCAAAAGGAATAAGGAATTGCATTACTGTAAGTGTAGTACACTGGGCTGTGTAATTAAAGACTGAATTGTGTCAAAGATGTGGAAATGGTGGTGCAGAAAGGGCACAGACCAAGGCTTGAAGGAGCTTCAGCATTAAAAGAGATACTGCCATAGTTTAAGTGACACAAAAAAATGGAAAGAGAAGTGGAGATGAATGCAATGACAACTTTACAAACACATAGTTATGTGTATACAGACAGTGAGACAATAAGCTAGAGACAAATAAGGTTTCCTGTGGATACTCTCAATTTCACTGTAAGAAGCAAACTTCAGCATCTCAGGCAGACACTGAAATTTGGGTAATAGAGGAGAGCAGAATGAATGAAGCTGAGGTGAGCTGAGATGAAAAGGCAGGACAATGCTGTGCCATCACCAGCAGTAAAGTGGATAGAACAATGGACCCAAAATCAGGTAGATTATATATTAAGATTTCTTCAGAAAGCAGTAAGTAAACCAGAGAGATCCATTCTGGAAGAAATTACATGGAATAGCACGGAAAGCAGAGGACAGAGGTATAACTACTAAAACAGAGAGAGATTCTGAATCTGCAGATTTATTAAATTACTCTTTTCTATGAAGGAAACTTCAGAGAAAAGATAAAAAGAAGTAAGAGTGATTTGGAACAAAGAAAACGTAGGTGGGTAGCGGAAGACATGTCATGCCCTTTTACTTTAATTCTTAAATGAATTCTAGAATTCATAGGTGAGGGTAGAAAAAGGACAATTGGAGCAATTCCACTAAACTTCAGGATAGGATGTAATAGTGCAGCATTAAGGCTGCACTTCAGGTGACAGGGAAAGGTGATAAAAATTGGTTTGGCAACTGAGTGCTCTAGTGAGAAAAAGTTGTGGTGGGCAAATGGTGGCTACTTTGGTGCAGCTTGGTGCTTTGAAGTGTGGCTGTCAGGATGGACCTTGTGGGAAATCAATGTTTAGTGGCAGTAGTTAGAGGAAAGAAGTTTTAGGTTCCTAGGACAGTTTCAGTTTCCTGGGCCAACCAGGTTATGAATAACCTGTCATATCCCATAGACAGGACTGTGTGTGTGAACATAAAACACTGTCATCTATAAAATGAGTAAAACTCCCTGGCATGGCTTCAGCTGAAGAAGCAGAGGTAGTGAATGCAGATATAAATACCATTTTTAGACCTCAGAGGCTCTTGGTCTGTGGTACACTTGGCAGTGTTTCTGTGTGTAATCTTGACAGGCCTTGAATCTGGGAGGCTGGAAAATGTATGGGGGGAAAAATGTCTTTCTCTGCTTTTTGTCTTGCTAAGTTCCACTTCCAGTTTGCTTGGCAGCCTTGCAGCACATGCTGTGGAAGTGACATGTTGAAGTAATGCGTGCCATTTGTGTAAAAGATGAAAGAGTTTGTGCCCCACAGTGTCCTCTGCCTCGGTGAGAGGGGAGGCAGAGAACACTTCCTGTGGGATGTGTGTTCCTGCAGCTTAGCAGAGTTTATTGTAGAGCTTGTGCCCTGTACCACAGGCTGAAGCCAAAACCAAGGAAGCATCATAAGCTTTCTTAAAATAATTGATAGTACTTGGGATTAAATGCCTTAAATAAGCCCCTGCCCATCATATTTTGCCAGGAACAATGTGCCATCCAGGCTTTGTTGCAATTAGTTGTTTTCTTTTGTACAAGGAGATTTAGATGTAGTACACAAACCTTGTCCTAACTGTTGGTATTTTGCTGCAAATGTTTGTTTTAAAGCATAAATTCTGCCCACAGACATCCTTATATGCTATCAGAAAGGTAGAAGTGGCCTTGAACATATTCAGATGCTAAACAGCATGAATTCTTCTGGAGCATGGATGAGGTGTGTTTGCTAATCTGTCTGGTGTAGCTTTGTCTTGGGGAATGAACAGAAGTCTAGCACTTAATCAAGTGCAAATACTGTTCACTGTACTTCCATATTTTACATGTACAATCTGTCTAACAGGTATATTTAGTGTGCTATTAACATCTCATTTAGTGGTTTCTACTGAGGTGTGGATTTATTGGAATGATTAAATGAGGTGGATTTAGTTACAATCATACACCATAAAGAAAATGCGTGCAATATGACTGATGCCTGGGCAGAAAAACATCAGATACTGTGGAATAAAAATCAAAACAGTGTTTTTTCTAATTAATAATTTGGCTGTATAATGGCTTATTTCTGCCAGAGCATAGACTATAATTATTTTTTTCCCTGTTACGTTTTTCTGCAGCATTACACAGGAAATACTTAAGGGATTACAGCTCAATATATGACTACATAATATAGTCTTAAAGACTAGAGCTGTTATTTCAAAGTGACTCAATTCTGGTGTAATCTGGAAGTTTGGTTTCTTAATTGCACTGTGGGTCCTTATGTATTTTTGGTTTGGGATGTGTGTTTAGGGGTGGACTTGTTACTGGTGAACTTTACTGGTCACTTCAGGAATAAATTATTTGGACCCTATAAAAAGCAACCAGATTTTTAACAGGTACTTTTTTTTTTTAATATGATAATAGAGATAATCATAGGGAGCCTTTATTCATAATACACCTAGAATGTTTCCTGACAACAACAGTACCATCTCAGGCTTAACAATTGCTTTTTTTTGATGTCAGTCAGTAAGTTGGCCTCTTCTACACTGTTTTGATCACAATTGTAATTGGGTGGACACGTTGCTTTATCCAAAGGCACTCGGAGAGCTGTCTTACACTACTGCTTTCTTTGTTTCAAAGCAGGTGTTTTTATATTTCTTATTCTGAAATATATTTAATAATCTGAAAGATGTTTCCATGAAAGAAGTTGTATGTCTTCCACTGTGTGGGCAGTATAGTGCTGGTGTGGTAAACAGATGAGTAAAGATAAAATAATTTTTATGCGTTGTAGAATTTCTCCTGATGTGCAAAACACTCAGGTGTATTTTTAGTAAGAGCTAAAGAAAAAAAAAATCATTCTCTTTGGTTATTTCTGTAGTAGTCTGCTTTTTTGTGTCCCTTTTACACTGACATCAGCAGAGCTAAGGTAGATTAAATGTCAGCAGTGGGAGACAGTCAGATGTGGTGGTATCTTGATGTTAAAGCATATCAGATCACTCTAAGGTAACTGACTGCCACTGAGGTTTATATTTTTTGCATGCGTGTCTGTTGGCAGTGGAGTCACTTTATGAAGCCTTTATGAAGCATTGGAGTGAGTTAAGAATAAAATGTAGGCCAAGATGGGAAGAAACAAACATGACTTTCCCCCAGCCCTGGAATTTTTTTTGTGGCTATAAGGCTTTGAATGGTTGATATGCCTTATTATGGCTTTAATTGCTGTTTGGGTGTGATATTCACCAATCTCATGAAAGAATAAGTGAGTTTTGACTCATGCTGAGATTATCTTCATTCTTCGCAGTCTTGACCTTTGTGTATCTTTTACAGCTAATATGTAGTGAATAAATCACTGCAAAAGCAGGCAAGTGCATTCATGTGCATTTTGGTGTCACATGGCACACGAGGAAAATGCCATGGCAGGTGTAAGACACTGGGATAGTCATACTTTTTGGGTGAGGAATTCTAGATATCATTGATTTAATAATTTTAATGCTATGTTTATCTGTACAGCAGTGCAATTAGAATTCTTACAATTTTTTTTCATTCTAAAACTATCATGGCTGGACACAGACTCAAGACAGTATTATTGAAGCCACTAAATTTTCTGTAGTCCTAAATCCACTGTACTAATAAAAATGAAAATTTGAAATTTTTACATAAGAATCTTTGTGGTTTTGTTCATGATTAGATGTTTATCAAATGTGGTATGGTCATTGTAATTGCTAGGTTTGTGTTTGGATTTTGAGTCATATAAACTTTGTAAATTTGCCACGTACATTTTAAACTCCTTCTGGTTCCAGCGTTGTTCTTGGTTTCATTGCGTAGATTTAGTTGTGTGAGGTGTTGAAATTCAGATGTAATTATTTTTGTCTGTGTTGTGTTTCTGTGACCAGGCCTTGGAAGTGGAGGGGCTACTCCACATCTGTTTGTGCTGCTGGGAAGGTGGAGATAAAGCCTGGGAAGGAGCAAGGGCTGGGGGAAAGATTTATTAAGATTTATTTTATTTCTTTTTAGTAATAAATTCGGTTTCTGTCTGCAGGATGAGTCTGTTTTGCCCATGAAGGTATTCAGGGAGTGATCTCTCTCTCAGTCCTGACCTCAACCCATGAACCCTTGGTTCTATTTTCTCTTCCCTGCCCAGAGAGGCAGTGCCAGAGCAGCTCTGCTGGGTGGATGCCTCTCAACCCACTGCACTGTGTTAGAGCTGAGCTCTGCACATCCAGCCCTGTGCAGCCCAGTTTTACAGCTGTGTTAGAGCTGAGCTCTGCACATCCAGCCCTGTGCAGCCCAGTTTTACAGCTGTGTTTGTTAGAGCTGAGCTCTGCACATGCAGCCCTGTGCAGCCCAGTTTTACAGCTGTGTTAGAGCTGAGCTCTGCACATCCAGCCCTGTGCAGCCCAGTTTTACAGCTGTGTTTGTTAGAGCTGAGCTCTGCACATCCAGCCCTGTGCAGCCCAGTTTTACAGCTGTGTTAGAGCTGAGCTCTGCACATCCAGCCCTGTGCAGCCCAGTTTTACAGCTGTGTTTGTTAGAGCTGAGCTCTGCACATCCAGCAGTGTGCAGCCCAGTTTTACAGCTGTGTTAGAGCTGAGCTCTGCACATCCAGCCCTGTGCAGCCCAGTTTTACAGCTGTGTTTGTTAGAGCTGAGCTCTGCACATCCAGCCCTGTGCAGCCCAGTTTTACAGCTGTGTTAGAGCTGAGCTCTGCACATCCAGCCCTGTGCAGCCCAGTTTTACAGCTGTGTTAGAGCTGAGCTCTGCACATCCAGCCCTGTGCAGCCCAGTTTTACAGCTGTGTTTGTTAGAGCTAAGCTCTGCACATCCAGCCCTGTGCAGCCCAGTTTTACAGCTGTGTTAGAGCTGAGCTCTGCACATCCAGCAGTGTGCAGCCCAGTTTTACAGCCCCTCTCAGCTCTTCCTGGTGCTTCGAGCCTGTCCTGTGCGTGATTCTTCAAGGTGATTGGGAATGCACATCAGTTCTGGAAGTAGCTCATTTAAAACCCATGATTCATGTAACTTGTCAGAATCCAGATCCTAATCTCTTTGCTGTCACGGATTTTCTCACTGCTGTGGATTCATAACTAATTTAAAAGGAGTGTAGCAGTGATTTGTGCTTGCTGGAGAAGTGGTCCAGTCCAGAAAACTGTTGTGTCTTTATAAAAGGAAGGAAAAGCTGTAGTTGTGTGAAATATTTTGAAACTTAATCTGACAGTTTTTTCTGCCTGTATGAGCAAGTGCAAAGGGCTCAGCAGACCTCCTCATGAGTGCTTATCAGGGTTCCTAGGTTCACATCCTGAAGTGGAGAGTCTCTTGTTGACTCAGTTGCTTATTGTCTCCTATTGCCTTGGTTTGCATTCATTGTTTTCGGGTCACCTGTTCACTCTGGGGTCATGGTCCTGTGCAGCATGCACAAAAGAGTTGCCAGGTGATGACAAGTTAACAAATATGTTTCCCACAATCTCCTGGCCAGTAAAACTGGGCTGTGTAGAGACTATTTCAGTGTTCATTGCTTTCTTTTTTAAGAGCGTAGTTAATAAAAGCAAAAATGTGAAGGTGTTAATTTATAATTAATTTCTGCTCTATATATTGTACTAATTTTCTTCACTGTGTTTGAGATCAGTCAATAACTCCTGTTTGCAGCACCTATACCTCCTCCCAGGTTGCTGTCACCAAAACATTGAGGAGCCCAGTTTGGAGCCTCCTGAAGTCAAGATGCAGCTTTCTAATGCTACTGGAGTGGTTCATTTGTGTTATACAAGCTAATACTTTTCATTTCTGCAGTATTGGAATCTAAAATTATCAATCATTAGCCCTCAAACACATCCTTTATTGAAAGAACTCATTCTCTGTGCTCTACTGCTTTTTTGACAGGAGAGCAATAATCACCAAGGGCAGAGGTTTGGCCAGCAGTACTGACTGCCCTAAGCTTGTAATCCTCATGAGTGAAACCCTGTCTGTTTACATCTGTGACTCTCCTGGCCTGCCCTGGCAGCTTGACATGCAGTTATTTGGAACAAAGTACGCAGGTTTTTTTATGGTGGCTGAGAAAAATCAGTTCATTAAGAGCATCTTGAAATATATCATTGCACAAAGCCGATTGCAGCGTGGGCTGGGCTCTGAGCAGCAGTTGGAGCACAATAGCAATAGCAGTGCAGAGTTTCCTCTCTTGTGAAATCAGTTACAGTGTGCAACCATTTCAGGACTCATGTTTATGGAATAAGCATGTTAAAAGCCAAGGAGATGCCAAAAAACATGAAACTATTTCTGCTCCCTGTAGAACACAACCAAACCATTTTGAAAACTGAATATGAACATCTTACTCAAATGTAAAATAAGGGCCTTGCAGTTGTTGGTTTTGGCAATGGTTTTTGGTAACACTGTGCTGGCACCCCAGTGCTGAAGAAGGTAGCTTTTCACACAGCACATAATTAATCTGGAGAGTCCTTGGTCACAGGGTGGTGAGGATGGTAGACAGAAAAACTGGTATAAAGGAAGAACGGCCCAAACAGCGAGGGCAACATATTTGGTTTGAGAAGGGTGATGGGAAATCTTTATTCACCAGACCCTTGCCCTGTTCTTCTCCTAGGTGTTTGTTTTGGGCTGTAGTTGGAGAGAGGATGCTGGGCTAGTAGGTCCTCTGGAATAACCTGATTGATTGATTTTTATGTTCTTCTAGATGGAATTACTATTATTAGAGCAATCTCTTTTGGGTGACGATAATACTTATGTATGTTCTATTTGTACAAAAGTTTTTTTGGGGGGCTGTTCTTTTCCATAGCAGCTGAATGGACACTATCCAGAAAACGCTTTTCAGCCTCCTCTTCCTAGTAATTTCCCCCATTACAACACATCAAAGTAAAACCATTAAGTGATTTGTCAGATGTGACATCCATGATTGGTACCTGATCCAGGATTCAGACTGTTCCCAGTCTGCTAAGTCTGTTCTTAAACCACTGTGCTGTGATTTCTCCACAGAAACTGTCGAAACCATTTTTAAAATACCTAAAGAATCAAACAGAAAGACTCCAAAATCAAGCACTTGTGGATATGTAAAATTTAGGTTACATATTCAATGTTCAGTCACGTGCATACAGTCCGTGCTGATAAAATCACAGGTCTTGTGGGGTTTTTGGTCCCTCTGCTTCCTTCAGTGCACAGTGTAGACACGTAAATCGGTGAAGGAGATGAAGTCCTGAAAATACATGTTCTGTGTGTTTATTATTTTTGTTGTTCAGTGTGTGACCTTATTTCTGTTAGTTACTGTCCCAGTATCTGTACTGAATTTAGCATGCTAGCAGGTCCTTTAGAAACCAGCATAAACTGTTTTTATCAAATGCTTGCAGTGGAGTGGAGATACACTTTGTCTGCCCTTGCATGAGCTCTGTGGTGTAGTGCAGTGATTTAGTTGTTTGAGCAATTGTCCAGGTTTTCAGGCCTGTGGCTCTCACCCTCACATTTTTCCTTCACTTGAGGAGTATGATATTACTGTGCAGTTTTGGCACTGGAGGAGGATGTGGGGAAAAAGGGCTCAGTCCCAGGTTCTCACGTGAGTGTATTACGGTTGACTTTCCTTTCTCTGCTCCTGCAGACCTCGTTGTCTTCCCTCTGTTCCCCAGCTGGATCTTGCTGCTCTTTATTTGTCCTCTCCTGGCTCAGGCAACATTGAGAAACATGATGAGTGCTGTAAGATTAATAGTGTGTGATTAAACATTTACAAACTGAGTTTTTTCATGGACGTAGCAAAAGGCATATCCTTCAAATCTCTTCTGCAAAGTGGGGGTCCTGGCCCAGTTAAAAAAAAAAAATACTACCTGTTACTTATATTGAGAAATACATGGATTTTGTTTTTCTACAGTGCAGCTTCTGGTAGATCTCCATCAGAGGAAAAATTTACTACAAACCGTTTACTTGACCACATTACTGAAAATGATATTTGATAGTAATAAAGCTTGGATTGCCCTGCATGTAGATATGGCTCACTTTGTGTGAGTTACATTTGTTGGCTTGCTAGTTTTGGAGATTGCATTTATTTTTTGAACACAGGGAATGGCAAATCTGGAAGCCGTGCAGGATGTTTGATGGGACAATTTGCATCTTTTTATCTGGAAAGTTTCTCCAGTTCAGCTGTTTCACAGTGGTGCTGGTGTTTTAGCCTCTGCAACATGCTGAAAAGTTGAGGCACCCCTGTGTGTGTATGGAGTTCTTACCTAAAGCGTTCAACAATAAAAATAATGAATGTGGCTATGCTAAGTGAGCATATGCTAAGTACAAGACTAACAGCCATTTTTAAACTCTGTACTCAGAATGGTACCTGAGAGAAGTGTTGCAGTGAAAAACAATCCATTCCGGAATCTGCTAAAAAAAAACACCCAACAAATGATGCTTTGAAGATTGTATCATCAAAATGAATTACTAGGTGAATTCAGTACACAAACTACAAGAATAATGTGAATTAAAATAGCTCAGAACACATTATGTGCAGGGGGAATTAGAAGTTAAAGTAAACCAAGCAGAAGTGGGAATTGATGGTGTCCTGCTTTTCAGCGTAATTTAAAATTCAGTCATCCAAGAGTAAAAATGAACAGTTTGTATGTCATAAAACCTAAGGGATTTTATGTAAGTATTCCTGAAGGGCCAGAGCTGTGTGACCTGTGTTGTTATTCTGTCAGTAAAAACTCAAACAGCTTAGTGTGTCACCTTGATGATGCTTGCAATTTTCCCAGCCCGCCTCCGCCCCCCTTTTCTTTTTTTTTTTGGTTGTGACCATAAGGAGGGGAATTGTCAATCTGGATTTTGGAAGCTGAACTTGAAAACCATTTATTTGTATGACTTTATTATACACAGGCACATCAAGCAGGGTTTGAAATTTTAAAATGATGTAAAATTCAGAAACTTGGGTTTTGTCTTTCAAAAATGTGAAAGCAGTGCACATCCATCCCTCTATGCACGTCCATCTTACCTGTCTTCCTCTGTAGTCTTTTAATTATGTTGCAGCCTTGAGGGTTTAGATTATGGGATGCGTTTGCTGCCACTGATGAACAGACTGAATAACTCTTCTCAACAGTCACTTGAACTATTGCAAAGTCTCCACCCATTCCCTTGAGCGTAGGATTTCACAGTGTCTGATGGCTTCGTGAAGGAGTTGCTACTAGTGGAAAGCCCTGGGATGGAAAAAAAGACATGGCAGCTGGGTGTGGAGCTGCTGGAACACTTGCAGAGTTTAAGTAGGCAATACCCATTCCCCCGCATTAATTGTAGCGGTTCACCGGTGCTCATTAATATGCCACTTTTATTACCGAGACACATGGTTGTCCTTTTTCCTGGCACCCACTATTCCTCCCTCTGAAGGGAACAAAGGAAACAAGAGTCATCTGATGTTGCCGTGACATGCGTTATTTCCCAGTAAAAGATGGAGGCAATCAAATCAGTCCCGCGTGCACAGCGCGGTGTTCCCTTAGCCTTCAGAGAGAGACAATTGTTAATGTGGTGATTTTACACCTGACTGAGCAAGGTATGTGTCTGCCTAAAAGTAAGTGATTGGCTCCTGTGAGACTACTTACACAATTAGGCGCTTCCTTTTTCAGTTTTGTGCTGAATATGCTTTGCTGTGTTTGTATCGTATGTAGAATAAACACAGACAAGAAGCATTCATCTTCCACTGTGGGTATCTGAGGGCTTGATATTTCTGGGTCTGAGAGATTTTAGCAGCTGCTAGCAGGCTAAAATCTCTCAGACCCAGAAATATCAGGCCCACAGGTATCAAGGGCAGGTTGAATTAATCATTTCTGGAGAGACAATTGAGTAGCAACATCCACCTATTGCTCATCTTTTAAATCCTTGGCAAATCGAGTGGGCTTAGAGGAAGATTTAGAAACTAATTTTCAGTGACATCACAGAGAAGTAATTGAAGCCAAAATAAAAATGAGTGGGAATTTGTAAGTAATTGCTAATGGTTATTGCCAAGTGATTTTTAGTGCTCCATTTTTTATTTATACTTTTTAGTGCTATAAAAGCCCTGAAATTCAGGAATAGCTCAGATGTTAAGGTTTCATCCACTCAGTATTTGTGCCCCTTGCATTAAATGTTCATCAGATGAAAGTATAATAATCAAATAAGCACCTGCACACAGCTGGAGTAGAGAACAGGCCATGTTATGGCCACTTGCTGTAACCACTTGCCCCAAGGAAAGCCAATGTGTACCACAAGGGGATTTGATTTTTGGATGAGAACTGTCTGTGCTGTTGAACTGTATTTATAATACTCGTTGCTGCATGACACTGCCACTGTATGTGATAACTGCCATGTGATAACAGTGAGTGTGGACTGCTCCAGGTACACCAATCCTGAGCTCCTGGTGCAGCAACCAGCCAGCAGCACAGCAGCCCTCCTGTCCTGGGAGACATCTAGGGGGGTAGAACCCACAGACAGGGTCTAAATGAACTCAACAGACATCTTGGAGGGATGGCCATTGACTGTGGAAATAATACTCATTCTTTTGTGTGTATATCTCTAATCTATATCTCTAATCTGTATCTCTAATCTGTCTAATTAGAAGGTGTAGAATACAGACATGACATAGGTCGTATACAGTAAGGGGTGGTTAACATTCTGATTCTAGCCAGGACAGGGTTAATTTTTATAGTGGCCAGGAGGGGGCTTGGCTAGGACATGGAGGTTATTTCATCCTGGCTCCCATCATTTTCTGGGAATGGGGGAAGGGGTCCCTTCTGGGTTGCATAGTGGGCATTGCAGTTGGCTTTTCCATGGGGATGAGCACTCCTGTGTGAATTGTTTGTCTCGTGTACACTCTTCTATTAACACTGTTGCTGCTGCTGTTCATTTTCTTATCTCATTGCTGTTTCCAGTAAATTGTTCTTATCTCAATCCATGATCTTCACTTTTTGTGCCTCTAGTCCTTTTCTCCATCCTGCCACATAGGGAGGGGGAGAGTGAGTGAGCAGCCTGTGATTTCAAGTGTTTCAATGGAAACACTCTATTGGGGAATACCATTCCTAAACCATTACTAAAATGATGGAATAGCTTTTTTAGATGTAGTTACCTAAATTCTGTCCACATGGTATTTGAGGCATGCAGGTGTTTGGTTTTTTTTTTTCTTAGTTTTCCCTCCGTTGCTTTCCTTTGTGTGTTACTTCTGCCAGTGTTCCTGTTGGTCTGGTTGTCCACTGGGGAGAATTACACCTCGTGACAGTGTAAGTTACACCTAATGCATGAAATTTGTTGCATGAAAAAGAGGGTAATTACCTGTCACTGATAAAGGTAGATGTTAGAAATTTGTAAGCAGTGTTTCTTTGTGCCTTGTACTTGAAACTGAAGATTGCACATTAAACAGAAATATGATGCACATCTTGAAATACGATTTCAGGCACTTCTATGATGTGTTTGTAAGGTCTGAACTGCATTTTTTGTCTGTGCTTCAAAGTCTTTTATGTTGCTGTGTTCCAGCAGTTGGTGAGAAATATGCTGGCCTTCAGTGCAAATAAACTGCACTGTAGAATGTGACTAAATGTAACGTTAACAAACGTGATATTTTCATCTGGATGTAGTTATTTAATTGTAATTTAAGCCTTGATGTCTTTCTGACACCATGACCCTGATAAACATCGTAAATTGTCTCCTAGGTCATACCAGACAGGTCCAGTCAGGCTCCATCTCTTCTAGACAGGCGTGCTAGGAACATGTTAATGAGGTAATACATGAGAACAGTCTGCTCTAGCCTCAAGAAATACATTTGATAGATAATATGTCCAACTGCTACAAGAACTTAACGTATTACGTCTCATGAAATTTTGCAGGTATCCTGAGAAAAAGCAACTTCATCAAAAAATTGTGCATGCCACTAAGGAATGCATGTACTCTTCTGACACTTCCCACTGTTTATTTGGAGCACAGTGCAGTGCTGAAATGCTCTGCAGGACTGATTGCTCTGGAGTGTCATAGGTTGCATCCGTGGGCCTCGTATTAGCAGCGTCAACACACAGCAAAAGCAGCATTTGTCTGTGCTTAGCTGCACCACTTAAGCACTTCTCCATCCACAGACTGACTCTGCTGTAGGAGGGTGAAAGTTTGAGGGAAGTCACTTTAGTCCTACAGCTGGAAACACACCAGTTTGTAAAACATGGAGTGGGTGGAGGATGCTGAGGTTGGTGCCTGTGCAGGCCATTACTCACATTGATGTGGATGGTGACATTTGTTCATGGGGACTGTTGTACGTGCATTCAGAGGTTTAACGTGGCCTTTTTGGTGTGTGCAGTGATACACGGCTGTCCATGTGGAAACGTCAGAAAAGTATGTGGTCTTACTAGAAAGGAGGAAAGCAGAAACTTACATGCAGTGGTACGTGAGTTCCACTTACACTCACCAAAGACACAACCATAGAATGGTTTGGGTTGGAAGCGTCCCTAAGGATCATCCCATTCCAACCCCCTGCCATGGGCAGGGACACCTTCCACTCTCCCAGGCTGCTCCAGGCCTGTCCATCCTGGCCTTGAACACTTCCAGGGATGGGGCAGCCACAGCTTCTCTGGGCAACCTGTGCCAGGGCCTCCTATGATCTAAGAAGAAGGAAAAAAAAGGCTTCACTACCTAGAGTGTCTTTTCTTGCTGTTTGCTCTTTGCTACTTAAAGCAAAGGGTGATATTTGAAGGTTCATTTCTTTGCATTTGGTAACCTACAGTCAATATAACATTTTCTGTCATGTTTCCACTATTATTTTTATACAATTAAGATGGCAATGTAATTGCCAGAATTATTGTTGAACCCAGCCTACCCGCCTTTTCATGAAAGTCCCCTGTTAAATCATCAACTTTATTCACTCATGTTAGCTATTTCTCATTAAACCATAATAATGTGAACTCTTTTCCAGTAAATCAGGTGAGACTTTGTCATGAATGTATGATAATTATATTGGTGATAGATCAAATAAAAATATCTTCTGCTAGCAGGGTTATTTGCATTTCACTGGTGATGTTGAGTAGCTGACATGAAATCTCTTTTCGTTTTATTGCCTTATTTCAAGGATGCAGGGAAGTGAGTATTGGGTATAAAATGACGTGAAGACAAATAGACTGTGTAAGTTTGAACCAACACGAACCTTTATGGGATTTTTGTTTTCCAAGCCCAAAGTCAGTGCAGGCATATGGAAGGTTCAAATCTCATCCTCAGCAGATGTGGGTCATATTTCTTAATCTCATTATGCAGTTTTGAATTTAAACAATGCTAAAAGAAGCATTTATTAATGTTTTCTTTTTCACTGAGACATTTGCTGTACTTGTATAGATTCGATACGCTAATAGCATGTTTCTGTGTTTGGCAAATTTTCCAGAACCGATACCAGCTTTTGTGGTGGTGTTTGTAGAATCATTTAGGTTGGAAAAATGCCCTTAAGACCATTGAGTCCAACCATATGTGGTTGCAGTGAGGATGATACTGAACCTACCTGGCTTGTGAATGCAGCCACGTGGATGGGCTGCTGTCGTGGTTTGAAAGACAGGTGTCTGCTGGGGAGGGTAGGGCATCTCTTGGAATAGAGAATTCAAACCCCCTTCCTCGAATTATTATAATTCTGAAAATTAGGGGGACTCTCAGGCAAAGATATGGGGATAGGAATAACAGTTCTTTACTAGTATGTATAACAAAACAAAACAAACAACAACAACTGCAGGATTAACAGCAAAACAGAACCAGGAACCTCGAGGGATTTACTTCACAAAGCCTGGGACAGTCTGATCTCGGTGCTCCTGCAGGATTCTGAGAGCACCGAGCTGCAGCAGTGGAAAATCCTAGGCTGGAGGATGAGATAAATCAGCAGCTCTGCGGTGGTGGCTGGAGTGGCAGAATGTCCCCAGCAGGGCAGGGGGGTGCAGCCACACCATAGCAAAAAGAGCAGCACTGAAAAAGCATCAGCAGTGGGACAAGGCTGACCCAGCTCCAGCAGGGCAGGAGGAGGCAAGCTCAGAATTCCTGGGCACAGGAGCAGGTGATGGTGGCTTCCCAGGGCAGGAATTGGTGGTGACAGTGAACTCCTCTTGCAGCAAGCAAACAGCACCCCCGTCCTCCTTCTGATGCCGAGAGCAAGAGAGCGAGAGCCTAGCTGCCCCCAAAACTCGTGTTATCTTTTCACTCCAAGGGAAACTCCCAGAAACAAAAGAAGCGTAGCCCAGTGCTCACTCCTCTCCCGACTTTTGGCCACCTCTTCTGTTTTGATCAAGCACCCACAAGTAGCAGCAGTTAATCTCCTAGCAACTTATGGGAAAAAATTCTATGAGTAGAAAAGAAACAAATCTAACCCCCAACAGCTGCCTTTGCGTTCATCCATCTTTTCCATGTTACTCCTTCCACACCCAGGCTGTGGGAGTTTTGCCCTGGCATCCTGCTGAGCTGCTTGGTCCCTGTATGCTTTTGTATAATGTGATCAATACTGATAAATATACAGGGAAGGGAGAATGGAGCACGTTCAGAGAGACTCAGGAACGTCCCCTGCACTCCACTCAGCGCTCGTTGAGTCGATGGGATGGGTCAGGCCAGAGCTGTGTGCAGGAGCTCCCTGCAGGAGCCTCGGCTGGGCAGCTCGGTGCCTCTGTACACAGAGCGCCGCTCCGTACACGGAACTGTAGGACTGTGCTTTGTACAGATCACTGTCAGTGCCTTGGAACACCAGCTAACAAGGGCATGGGAACGAGTGTGTTACTAATGCCTGCCACTGCCTGCAGCCATCGCCGCGGCGTGAGGGCTGGTGAGGAGCAGGGGAGAGGGGGACTCAAGGAAGGAGCGCAACGCAGTAGTCTGTTTCCCTTCTTGTCTCATCTTTTCCTTTCTGATTTTAATGATGGAGCCAGTGGACAGACTCTAGCCCTTGGAGTTATTTTGGATTGTCTGTAACAATTTTTTTTTTTTTTTCTTTTCTCTTTCATTTCTTTCTGACTTCCAAATTGCTGCCATCATCGCTCAGGAGCCGCTGCTGAAAGGGCAGGACCTGTGGACTGTCCTGAGGGTGCCTTTATGTTGGTTGATGGAACAGCCAGCTAACTGAGTCATAAAGCAAGGGCTTTGGGTTTGCTCTGCCACAGAATAGGAAGTATGTTAACTGTTCTAGTGCGTTTTTTTAAAGAAGCATATTAAGGTCACTTTTTCTCCAAGTCTCCCAGCTGGCAACATGAAATGTTACTTTGCCATCAGGACAGGATTTCTTTTGCTGTCATCCAGTGCTGGGGGTTAGGCATGCCTTTCGGCTGCCTGGGTAGAAGGATACCTCAATGTATTTGGTTTATTGATTTTTTGAAAAATACGTGCTGTGAAATTAAATGCATAGTTAAATACTAAACTGTTGGGAAGAAATGTCCCTTTAGTGTCTTTTAGATTAGAATTTATCAGGAAAAATGCTTCCAATTTTGAATGCAGCGTACCACCACAGACTAAACAGACAATTATTTAAATTTTTTTTTTTTCTTTGCTAGTTGATCTAGTGTGAACAAAATCTGTAATGACAGTCCTAAAGGCAGAAGTCCTCAACTTGGTTTATGTATGGTGTAACACTGACTGTAAGAAGGGAAAGCCCCGTTACCTTGGCAAGGGGCAGGCTGTAAACTCTGGGAGGTGAATCTTCAATGACCAGCTGCAGACTTATGAAATATGGTCAGTTATTTTTACTGTTATTTTTTGCTAAGTTTTTTACTGGGCCAGGGAATACTGGAGTATATGGATTATTTTATTTTTGCAGTCTGTTTTAGTGTTAGTGTCTTTGTCTTCCAATATACCTGAACCTATGTCTGTCTCATGCATTTTCATCTTTGATTCTTCACCCTCTTTCCAAACAAGAAACTTGTGAATATTCTGCTTGGAAACTTATATTCCAGAGTTCTTTGCTACAGAATTTGGTCACGGAATGTCAATTTTTCACATTCAAGAAATATATTTTTCTCTTATGCTGATTTTTCCTTTTTCAACATTAGGAGCATCTCTAATTGTGAACTTTAAATAGGAGTACACGTGTGGCCAGCTTGTACAGTGAGAAAATGTTTAATTTCCAATTAAGTATTGGGGCAGCAATGCCTTGGGGGCAGAAAGGCAAGAGGGGAGAGGAATTTGTCGGTGGTGTTTGCTGACTGGGTGATTATTAGCAATAGGAAATACTGAAACTTAATTAGAGTTTCTGATCTGGAACAGCGTATTAGGTTTAATTATGTCTGGAAGTCTAATATATTACACTTTTTCTTTTAATTAAAATGCATGAATTTAAGTAGAAAGCTTTTAAATTTTACAGTCTGGGAAGACCAAGAGCAAGAAATAACTACATTGTCTACATAATGCCATATTAAGAAAAAAAAAAAAAAAGGCAAAACCAGAGAAACCAGTGGTAGAAGCTGAGGAAGCTGGAAGAAAGGTGAGCTGAAATACCTGACTTGTAAGAACTGAAATGAATTGTAATAGTGTACAAAGCTAGGCTTCTTGGCAGGACTCCAGCCAATATCTGTGTGACCTAATATGTAGCAATTCCTTCTAATTCTGAGCTGTCACGGGGTCACACCATGCTGTTGATTGTCTCATATTTGATGTCAAACATGAACACTGAAGATCCAATATGGAGAACATTTGGAATCATACAAATGTTATCCCTGAGTGTCCTGGGGAAATTCCAGTTGCTATTCAGCACTGATGAACACCAGGGACCTAGATATATAAGAATGAAATTATTCCTCTGCTAGAGTTTTACAGCACTGTAACAGGTTTAGCAGGGTTATGGAGTAAGATGCTGTGTGAGATAAAGCAGATGATGTAAAGCGCACAAATTAAAAGTGAAAATGAAGAGATAATACAGGGAAATGCACACTTAGATTGATCAAAGTGCTATTAAGGTTACTCTAATTACTCTTGATAAGAAAATAAAGTAGTAAAGATAACACACACTACAATATGAACTTAAGTGATCAGTCTCAGCATTCATTCTTACGTTTTAATCTCTCCTGAGAGGAGTTTGCCACTCTAGCATGGCTGATGGTGGTGATGGATGCAGACCATTTCAGCAATTCTCTCTGTTTTGACAGCTCTACTCACTCATCAGTGGCGCTCAGACCACTGGGATAGATCTCCCTGGGGTTTGTTTTGTATCTTAGCAGATTTTCCCTCTCAAGTGATGCTTTTGTTTTATGTTGTGAGAGATCGTGTTTATTCTTCCTTAGAGTCCGGATGAAAACGGCACAAGTCCAGTAACTCATCACATAAAACAGGTTCAGCTTGTTCTTTTTTCTCTTTCTGACCTTCAAGTGGCAGGAGGTCTGTGTTTAGGATGGGTCAGGATTTTCAGTTGCGTGAAGGTGCTAATACATCTTTTATTCAGAAAAAAAAAATCCAGAAACGGAGCATGAGGTGGGATGTAAGCATTTTAGCTGCATTAATATAGGTGGTGGAGTTGGGTAGGAAACTGAAGTGTGGGGGAGGAGAGCAAATATGAGCTATCAGGTGATGAGGAATGGCTGATGTGCCTGTAGGTTCGTGAGGGCCTTTCTTCCATCGTGGGGAAGACATGGAAGACAGCCATGCACAACTGGGGGAAACTGATAAGCCCTAACCCCATGGGGTGTTTTAGAGATCTCCTTGCTGCTTCTCAATCTCTGCCCTATTATTTTCATACTGTCCCTCTCCCTGGGGTCATGAAATGCCATTCTTAATTGCAAGTATGTCAGAATAGTTTCATATACTCCACAGAGACAATACGCTGATAAAAACTTGCCTTGGATTAAAAGTCTGTGTGTTACAGGGACATGTGGGAAGAGAACAAAGGCCAGGGAACAACAGTAAGATCCTCCAGGGAGCATGGAAGTAAATCAGTAGTTTTATTCTCTTCAGGGTCTCTGTTTGGGTTTGGCTTGGACAGTGACAGTCTGTGCATCTCTGGAGAACAGGACAGGCACGTGGAATCAGAAGGTGGTTGTTTGGAAGTGCAGGTATTTTTTCGTAGATGACTGCTGAAAAATAATTAGAGCCAGTATTTATAAACCCCAAATTTTAGTGATGGTAACACCAACTGTAACTTTAGCACCTTCTTGCTTCTTGTGTTGTCTTGGTTTAAATTGCAGATGAATATCACAGTGCAGCAAATAGCAGTCCAAGAGTTTTTGGGGAAAAAAGGTCAGAAACTCAGCTGAATTTATGGCAGTTACGTGTTCATGAGGTGCAGTGGTTTCTCCATCCTCCTGTTGCAGCAATCACCTAAAGAGTAAGGTCTTGCAGATTGGACCTAGGATAAGTTCTTTAATGAGGGGCTTGCAATTGTTGAAAGTTTCTTTGTGGATCTGGGCTTTGTTTCAGGTTCATTGTCATCCTTACCAGTGTGGAATGTCTTTGTGTTGTGTATATCTAGCAGTTGTGAATGGGGAATGACTTACACTTGGGTTACGTAAGAGAATTATGTTTCACAGAGAAAAATTGGTAGAAGAGCTTACACATGGTTGTGACAGCACCAGCCACTGTAGTACAAAAGACATTTCTTTTTTTAAAACTCAGTCATTGAATTCTACAATGATTTCAGTGGGTTACAGCAAGGTTAAAACTTTGTCCTTGATAATGTCCATAACTCAAAGCTTTCTTCTAATAGTATCATATTGCTGGAGAAGTGATTCCCATTTTTAGCATCTGAGACATGTTTACAGACTGTGCTCTCTCTCTTTCATTTGAGAAAGTCAGGTGAAGATAAAAAAGTACCTTATCTGAAGATGTTGTTAGTGAGTTAATTGCTGCAATCAACATAAAGATAGATCTAGCCAGACTTCTGTGCAGGAATGTATCTATTTTATGTTATTGTGGGGTTTTGTGTTGGGTTTTTTTCCCCTCTTGATGAGAGGTAATTCTCAGTGTGTTCATAGACTCATAGAATGGTGTGGGTTGGAAAGGACCTTAAAAGATCATCTTGTTCCACCCCCCTGCCATGGGCAGGAACACCTTGCACTCTTCCAGGTTGCTCAGAGCTCCATCCAGCCTGGCCTTGAGCACCTCCAGGGGTGGAGCATCCACAGCTTCTCTGGGCAACTTGTTCCAGTACCTCACCATCCTCACAGTAAAAAATTTCTTCCTAATATCTCCTGTAAATCCAAGCCATTCCCCCTTGTCCTGTCACTCCATGCTCTCGTGAAAAGCCTCTCTCCGTCTTTCTTGCAGGCTCCATTCAGGTTCTGGAGGCCACAGTCAGGCCACCCCAAAGCCTTCTCTTTTCCAGGCTGACCAATCCCAAATCTCACAGCCTTTCCTCACAGCAGAGGTGCTGCATTACCTTGCTGGCCTCCTCTGGACTCACTCCAACAGCTCCATGTCCTTCCTGTGCTGGGACTCCAGAGCTGGATGCAGCACTGCAGGTGGGGTCTCAGCAGAGCAGAGGGGCAGAATCCCCTCCCTCTCCTGCTGCCCACGGTGCTCTGGGTGCAGCCCAGGACACGGGTGACTTTCCAGGCTGCAATTGCACATTCCTGGCTCATGTCCAGCCTCTCACACACCAGCACCCCCAAATCCTTCCCACAGAGCTGTTCTGGATCTGTTCATCCCCAGCCTGGATTGATACCAAGGGCTAACCTGACCCAGGTGCAGCACCTGCACTCGGTCTTGTTAAACCTCAGGAGATTGCCATGGGCTCACTTCTCGAGCTTATCCAGGTCCCTCTGGACAGCACCCCATCCCTCAGGTGTCTCCCTGCACCCTCAGCTTGGTGTCATCTGCAAACTTGCTACGGGTCACTCAATCCCTTCATCCTTGTTATTAATGAAGATTTTAAATAACACTGGTCCCAGTGTGGCCCCTGAGGGACACCACTTGTCACTGATGTCCGTAGGGACTCTGAGCCATTGACCACAATCCTCTGGATATTACTGCACAGCCACTTTCTTATCCACCTGACAGTCCATCCATCAAATCCATCTCTCTCCAGTTTAGGATGTTGTGGGGGGCTCTGTCAAAGGCTTTACAAAAATCCAGAAAAATGGCACTGTAGCCCTTCTCTTGGGCACTGATGTAGTCACCCCATCACAGAAGGCCACTGGGTTGGTCAGACAGGACTGGTGCCTGGTGAAGCTGTGCTGGCTGTCCCAAATCACCTCCCTGTCCCCCATGTGCCTTAGCACAGCTTCTAGGAAGATCTGTTTCATGATCTTCCTAGCACAGAGGTGAGGCCAACAGGTTGGTACTTCCTAGGGTCCTCCTTTCTACCCTTTTTAGAAGACAGGTGTGGTGTTTCCCCTTTTCCAGTCACTCCATGACTTTTCAGCTGAGTGGCATGACAACAGCATCAGCCAATTCTCTCGGGACTCTGGGGGACATCTCAGTGGGTCACACAGACTTACGTACATTCAGGTTCCTCAGGTGCTCATGAACCTGATCTTTACCTAGAGTGGGAACAACTTTGCTCCTGCAGTGCCCATTCTGCTGTCTATCCACTTGAGACGTGTGGGAACGATTTTGCCCCATTGAAGAATGAGGCAAAAACGTTGCTAAGTACATCACCCTTCTCCTCATCTGGAATGCTGAAGTTGAGCTACCCCTTTTTTTCTCCTGTTTTTGCAATACCTGTTTTGCTTAGTCACTCATTACCCTGGTTTTATGTGTTAGTAGCTGTGTTTATTGCAGATTATAAATTCCGAATAACAGAAAATTCGTTCACTTTCCCAATGAAGAGATTTTTTTGCCTTGAAATTTACGTAGGTATTACTGCATGCTGATGCACACATATTGGAAAGATTGATTTTTGACAGGCAGCAGCACTTTTTGTTGGTGGTGAACTCTAGATGGGATTGGGAAGGAACCGTAGATTCCTGTTGTCTATCAGCAGCACGGCAGTATTATTAAAAAGCAATCTCTGTCAACAAATGATGCGGTAGGAAGGAAAATTTGTGCTCAATAGGCTCCCTCATTATTGCAACTTCTGCTAAAATAAACAAGTACAGAGGGCTTTGTTAGGAAAGCTTGGGTCGCTCCTGAACTGAGGCAGGAACTTGCAACGGAAAAGAGTGTTGCCTTGGTTTGGAGATACGTTTGTGTCTGCCCTGAATAACAACCTGGGAACCTGGCACTGGGAAAACATCCTTGCTCAGGATCTGCTCCTTATATTGTAGTAGCCTGGTTGGTTCCCAGCAGATTTCATGGGCATCCAGATTTCTGACGTTCTGTGAACAGCTCTCATTGGGTCAAGTGCTTTACTGCAGTTTTTGGAATGACCAGGAAGCCAAGTCTGTTGAGGTCTATGAAGTTATTGAAGCAGTCTCTAAATGCAAAATGCTTCCTGGGAGTGTTGATGCTCCTGTGCACCAAAATGAATAATGCTTATTTCAGCAATGTTAACTGGGCCAAAGCCACCGTGGGCCTCATTCAAGTTTTGGAATTCAGCAGAAGCCTTTGTGGTGAATTAGTCAGGATAGATCTGGGTGTGTTGCAAGGTGTTGTTACTCAATTAGAGGGTAGTACTGAGAGCCCAGTGTGAAAGCCAGTGGATAGCGTGGTAGGTTACCATTCAAAGTACCAAAAAGGCCTCAATCATCTTAACAATTTAAGTATCAGTGATGACTTATGGGGCATTTGGGAGGACTTCCACCCTGAATTCTCCTCCAGGAAGAATTATATGGTCTTGTGGATTAATGTAATCATCGCCTTTAAATACTGTAATAGCCTAAGAAGCCTTAGAAGCTGATTACAGGGAATTTTTCTATACAGCTGGGGCTTCTCATTTTGAAGTAGAAAGTGAGGTGGTGGTGTTCTATTGCTTTAGGTGAGAGTGAGCTGCTACTGTGAACCAGCTCAGTGAAAGGTGAGGTGCTTTTACTAGAGGCAAAGAAGCTTTAATATTGTACAAAAAATTAATGTGAGATCTCCTTGAAGATACTGTGTGTACTTCTGTCATGTTTGTTCCAGAAAGATGATTTTAAATGGGGAACATGTTCAGTGATGACTGTGAGAGTGTGTGCAGAAGTGCAGAATCTATCTGATAAAAATGGATTAAAGAGTTGCCTTTTTTAGCATAGCAGTATGAAGCTTGTGAAGAGTTATTTGTACCATGTACAAATCCAGTGAGAGATAAACATCAAGGGAGAAGAAGAAAAGTGGTAAAGGACATTGTAGTTACAAGAGGAAATGATACAACATTTTAAAGAATATAGCAGCTTGAAGGTAAGAAGATTCCTGAGCATTTAAGGTGTAATAATGCCAGAATTTTTTAATGACTGATTCCATATACAGTTATTTAATAGACAAATCTCACAGGGGAAGAGCCTGGAGAAGGCAAAGTGCTGAGATGGGCTGCAAGGGTTTGGTGATTTCCTATGCTGCCACAGTAGCAGCTGTAGCAGCACTTCTGAGCAAAACTTGGTGTGAGTTGTCTGTGTATGAATGGAAGGAGGGGGATCAGCATTAAAAGTCTCTGTGCTGTTGAAGAAAGATGTTTATGGGGATGTGTTTTACTACATCTGGGTGGCCCTGGAAGGCGAGTGGGACATCATCTGCTGTCGTATCATGGGGGGGGTGATATCTGCTGGCATCTGGCACCAAGTGGGTTCCCACAGGCCTGGCCACATCCCTTGGCACCACAAAAAAAAACTGGTACCTGCCTGTGGTGAGGTCCTTCTGCTGGGTGTCCTTGCCTGGTGGACAGAGCTGGAGTGGTTTGGGCCAGGAATGATCCCTCCCTGTGGAGAGGCGCCGGGTGACTCGATCCACCCTGAGCTGGGGTGGTTTGGGCCAGGAATGATCCCTCCCTGTGGAGAGGCGCCGGGTGACTCGATCCACCCTGAGCTGGGGTGGTTTGGGCATGGGAATGATCCCTCCCTGTCGAGAGGCACCGTGTGACTTGATCCACCCTGAGCCGGGGTGGTTTGGGCCAGGAATGATCGGTCCCTGTCGAGAGGCACCGTGTGACTTGATCCACCCTGAGCCGGGGTGGTTTGGGCCAGGAATGATCGGTCCCTGTCGAGAGGCACTGTGTGACTTGATCCACCCTGGCACATACAAGTTCTCCATGACTCCTTGGCATGCCGTGTTTTCTACTGGGTGACAAAAGTGATTGATTGGCCAGCCCGAGACAGTGCCAAGAATCTGTCAGACCGTGACCATGATTCCAAAACACAGGGAAGAGTCTTCTGACACTGATAAGTTATGATGTATTTACTAGGTCAAGGTCTTTCACTAAGGAGGAGGTGCAAAAGGAGTGCTTTTTAGGTAAGCTGTTCTATTTCAAGGTGTTTAAAGGCATAATGAAGACATGGTTTGCATTTCAATGAAAAGGATAAAACCCAGAAAATCTCTATGTGCGTTTAATACTTGGATTGTTGAATAAGAAATCCAACCTAGCTGTTAATGCACTGAGTCAAAAATGACACTGAAACCATTTAGGGGAAGCAGTAAATGGAAAGATAAGAACAATATCATCTTACTTCAGGCAGAAGCTAGAAGTTCCGACATAGAGAGGTTTGGTTTCATGGCACAAATAACTGTGGGTGAGGGAGCACAAGGATATATATAACAGAACTGTGGCTCTCCCCTCAGAGTGTTAACTTAGATGTGATCAACGTGATGGTAGCTGTGGTTTGGGATGCTGGTTTATTGTGCTGTTACAGTTTGTGTGTCTGTGCTACAGGATCGGCACGTGGATCTCAGTGTCCAAGTGGATAAATGAAAAAGCAAGGAAAAAATATTGTAAGAAAATGCTTATTGTACTCTTTCACTGAAAGAAAGCTCTCAATGAGAAAAGCCTCACTTATCTACTGATAAAGTGCAGCTTTTATCCATAGCATCATATGCACCAGCCTTGAAAGAGAGAAATGAGGACAAGTGGCCTGTCTGAGAAGAGCTTAAAAACTCAACCAGTCAAGCCCCCCACACCCTTCCTGTTGGTACCTGAAATACCAGTTTAATGTATGGATTAAACTGGTGCTTTTCCATGTGAATGTTTATTGTGAACTATATAAAGAGAATCTAAAACTAAACTCAAAGTCAGCTACCTGACCTGAATGAGGAAAAATTAAATAAATGTGAAAAAAGTTCTGATCTCACCAGCACATATGCAAATGTTTAGAAACCTATACAGCTCAAGCCAGAGCAGTAAATAAAGATGAGCACCGCAGTCAGCTCTTGTATCATTTAAGCATCTGGTCTACCACAGTCAATGCCAAATTTAGTTCATGTAAAATAGATGTAAATGAATGTCTGTTGCAAAAGAGCCTATAAAGTGAATATCTGCTAAATGGAATGTTGCTGCGGCAGAGTGACAAGAAAAGAGATTTCAGAATTGTTGTGCAGAAATTCTAAAAGCCAACAATGTTTTCTGCAGGTGCAGTTGGGTTAACATCAGGATTCCATCATCTTTTGGGGAAAAAAACGTAGTCAATGTTCAGAAAAATGCATTTTTGCTATTTAAGAGACTGGATAAGCCATATCTATTAGTATAATTCCAGTCACCCTTTTGAATACAGTTTCTCTTCCAGAGCTAAAAGCGTGCAAACACAGAGAAATCTCAGAGATTATCTTAGAGAAAGATTTTCCTTTCTGCTTCACACAGTGTCATGGCAGCTCCAGCATGGACCTGGGCAGAAGGGATACGAGCACTTGAGTGTGTGGTGCTCTCGAGCAGATGAGCTGGCAAGCAGCAGGAAGAGCAGGGCTGAGGCAGGAGTGCCAGGGAATTGGCCAAATACCATCAAAATCCTTCCTCTCCTCCCTGACCCCAACCTCGACCCAACCCGACCCTGCAAAGCGGTCACAAGTTGGGAGCCTCCCTGCATTTTCTTCTTGGAGCATGAGGAAAAGGCCAAGTTCACTTTCAGATCTGGGCTTGACAAGATGACAAGCACCCTTTCTGCAGTGTTGCTGGGAGTGTTTGATGATAGGAATAGTTTCTGCAGGTTAATTGTGTTTTTGTCGTTGCAGCATTTACATGTTCCATGGTTTGTGCTATTAACCCTTGGAGTCTTCCTCTTGTGTCCAGGCAATGGGCTCCTTGGAAGTTGTGTGGGAAGCAGCAAGTCCTGGGGGTTACCTACACACTGACAGCTTCTTCTATTTCCAGGTGTCATCTTCTCAAAAGATTCTAGCCTAGCCCAAGGTGAGACAAACCACGGAAGCAAAATGTAAAAGTTCTTCAGACACCTGTTCAGTAAGGGCACCTTTCAGAAAATAATAGACTCAGTGATTATACCCTCCTTTATTCCACTTATATTCCATGACAGTAAGATGGAAATTTATATCCATTTGACGGACTGTCCTTCTGTGTAATTTCTCTACCACTTTGGTAAAGAAAATGTAGCTCCCTGAGAGACTTCAGAGAAGCAAATTAGAAGCACCCTTGGAAAAAAATCAATTTTTGAAGCCCCTTTTAAATAACCTTATTGATCGCCTTGGTCAATACTTCTGCTGGGGAGATGATGCTTGTCCTGGGTATTTTGGTCATGGAGAGGAACTGAGGCATTTCATCAGTGCTCTGGCTACTTCCCAGTGACTCCTCTCATTTTCAGAGCAGCTGGTAACCTCAGTGGAAACACCGATAAGATGATGTGTGCTAAATTTGTTGAAACTTCTTTAGTTAATGAATTTCTCGGAGATGACCTTTCAGCCTCTCTTCAGCTCCTGTCTCTTCCAGGACTGGGATCACTGCTGCTTCCAGGCTTTTACTTCATTCTTTTGCTGACAGTATGATTGACTTGTTTGGGCAAGCTGCGTCCTGGAAGAAAGGAAATTTTTCTTTAAATGAGGAGAGCCCCTATTAGAAAGCCTTAACTGTTGAAGTAAGGTCAGAGTGGAAGTAGCAGCAGAGTACAGATAGACCAGACTGGTTAGAAGTAGCTGAGCTGTGGTTTGTGACTGCTTTCCTTCTTTTAAAGTTTATAGCAGCACACCAGCCTACATCCATACCACTGTGCTTTACTCTCACTGAGCATTTTGTTCAGTTTCACTAAAGTTCAACTTGCTGTGAGAGTTGGGGGTTTTTGTTTCAGTGTGTTGGGGACTAAGCATTTGCTGCTGTTTAATTCCTCAGTTTAGTTCTTCTGAGGTGTGTGTCTTTTCCTGCTAAGACAATCCCTGAGCAGTCAAAGGTATCGTGCTCTGTGCCCTCTTCTTCATGTGACTTTGTGTGCCAGGTGGCCCCTGGTTACTGGCAGGTGTGTGGTTTGTGCTGGGCCAGGCAGGGCTGGTCTAGGTGTGACCTTAGAAGTCCTTAACAAGCAGGATTCTGTACAAGCCGTGTTTTCTTACTTGTAATAACTCTTGTCTAATGACTCGAGATTTTTTTTGTCCCCCCCCTCAATTCTTCTAGGAGAGAATGAGCTGGATTGTAGATTTCTGTAGGTAATATTTAGCCTTTCTCCTTTCAACTTAAACATTTTCGTGTTTATGTCTCAATTCTGACTCATATTTAACATCAAATGTCCATTGAGGATGTGTGTACTTGTCAAAGCTGCAGCAGACTTTGGGGAAAAGCTGTGATGGGTATTAGGAATGTACAATGTTAGCTTTATTGCAGAGCTGTACCACTCAAACCGCCACCCCTTACATCTGTGGCCATCATTAAATGTGCAAAAGGCCAAGCTGTAACTAAACAGTGCTGTAACTGTGTTGGGCGTGTGCCAGTGGCATAAATGGGGAAGACAACAGCATGTAATAGCCTTCTGGAGTCAGAAGCATTATGCCTTGGACTGATCCGCCAGCTCAGATGCTTTTTTGGGAGAGCAGTCATTGGGGTTTCAGTCCTTGCAGCTGATATGTTTTATTTTGACCAGACCTGCAGAAGGTTCTTTTGCAGTTACTTGCAGAGCCTTTGCGCCGATGGATCGTGGAGTTCATGTACATGTGACAGTTTTGCTACAAAATATCCTGAAGAGCTGTAATTATTAGAGTGAATGATCAGTTTGTATTACAAGTAGTGGGACTGTATCTTTACTCTTAATTTTACATGAGAAGTCCTTTCACAATCTGTACAGTTAAGAATTATAATTCTTAAGCCAAATCGGGACCCTGGGTTTATATTTTTTAAGGTTATCTTTAGTCATCAGGACCTATTTTCAGACTCTTATGTGCATCATATTTGTAATGACACACTGACTTTGGTGCCTTGTCCAGTGGTACCTGCTTTTTCTTTTAATTTCTGTACAGTTTTAGGTGTTGAAAGCTAATTCTTCCCGTTATGGGATTCTTCTGCTTTTTGAAGTCAGCAGGCACTTCTCTTTTGATTTTTAAAATTTAAATATTAAAAGATGTGGCCAGAATTCTTGAGCAGCCAACAGTATTACCTTTTTCTGGTGATTGGTTGTCAATGAGATTTACATCTAGGGGTGCTGTCATTTTTCTGTGCTTTTTTCAGTTTCACACTTCTTCCACACTTTCACACATCCCAACTATTTTGTTTCATTTACTTTCTTCTTCCTCCGCTCCTTTTTACTTCCTTTGTGGTTTTTATTTCCTGGAACTTTTGGAAGAGAAAGATAAAATGCATCTGTCCCTTCTCTCGCGTGGCGTTTGAGCAAAGCTCCACGTTTCCTGCTGGTGATTGTCCCTCCTCTTGAAGCCCAGCTGGCATTCCTTCCCTCTGGCACTCTTCAGAAACAGATCAAGAGATGTCATTCAGAGGCCCCTTGGCCACTTGTCCTTTGGATCTGGGGTGCTTGATCCTCTCCCATCTCATTTCTGTGTGTGCTTATCAACCCCACCCATTTCCACACCTTCCAGTGATGATGGACCCTTCTCAGCAACAGAAGGAAGGTGGAATCAGTGCCTTGCTGCCAGCCAAGGACTTCCACACTCCATTTCTATGGAGGAGAATCTTCTCATGAGGATTGATTTCTTTCTGTTGGTTTAGATGTGCTCTTGCTTTTGTGTGCAGTGACCCCCTGTCTGCAAGATAAGCTAGCAGATTTTGTTTTCGAGATAAAGGCTTGGATTGAATTTGCAGCTCACATGCTCCCATGATAGTATCATTACTTAGCTGTAGTTATGGTTTTAATATGAATTGGCAGCAGCTTTTACAGACAGGCTGGATTTCACAGAAACCTAACTTAAAATGCACAGAATGAGGAAAATGCCTCTCTTGAAAGGCTCCTGCTGAGCTGATAACAGTCTACAGGAAGACATCTATTTAAACAGAAATAAAGAAATATCAAAAATAGCCTTAGGTTGTTCAGATCCTATTTTCAGCTTTATTAAGCTATTTTCAGCTTTATTAATGCTGTGTTTAATTTTTCCAGCATTTCCAACCCCCTTAATTTAGTTTGCACTGCATTTGGATCAATTAGTACACTTGATGATCCACTATTTGCCTCTGCCTATTTAGAGCAAGTGAAGCATCAGGATGGATTTTCAGTGTATTAAAGAAACTGGAGTTCTTCCAAGGACTGATTATTCCAAATGGCAAATCTCAGGGGCTGGCCAAGAGGAAACAAAAATTCTATGTTGGGTAGCTGTCCTGTGGACTTATTTTCTCACCCCAGAGACTTCTCAAACCGATGCTTCTATTGACATCTTGGCTTCAGGATTTCTTCCCCCTCAATATGGATATTCTCGTGAAGATTGTTACCCACAAGTTAATAGTAATAGAAGTAGAGTCTCTATTCAGCAAAAAAAAAAAAAAAAAA
>WAAE01017739.1:108191-122285 GCA_013400495.1 Nicator chloris | reverse complement strand
CCCCCAAACAAACAAACAAAACAACCCAACAAAAAAGCCCAAAAAACAAAACAAAAGCAAAAAAACCCAACAAAACCAAAACCACCTTCTTCAATACTACAAGGATTTGGAGAGATTTCCTGATGTGATAGCAATGCTGTTAGAAACCAGTTGAGATCACATTCAGCTTTCCTTACATCACTAAGCATCTTTACATTTTTTTTCTTGGAGACTAAAACACCCAGGGGTTAGGACAGTAGGGGAGGCAAGCTCTCTGAACCTGACCTGCATGATCTTACTCAGCACATCATCTAGGTGCTCATATGTTAGATTTATGCTTCACTGGATCTTTGTGCCCTGGTGTATAGCATGGCTTTTTGTTATTGGTGGTGGGGAGGTTGGTTTTTTGGGGTTTTTTTTTGGGAAGTATTTGATGTAATAAGCAAATGTAAAACATGAACTTTATTGCAATTCTAATACAACTGGGTATATTTAATATTGTTTTAGGTCACATTATCAACTGTTCCTACCCTCTGCTCAAAAGTATTGGCAGCACCAAGCTGTAGTTATTAATGTAAAGCAATGCTTGCTACAGGCTTATTTGGCATGTACGTGTTACTGAAGCACCAAGGTTCAATATATGGAATTTTATATGCTAGAGAATAGATTAAGATGTTTCAGCTTGGAGAAGCTAACTCTATTTATCTTTGTGTTAAAAGTATTTGGGGGGGCTGTTACGTTTTGTTATTTCCCCTGAGGTTTTGCTTTTTCATGAGTGAACAATATCATTTTCCCTCAATGTTTTGACTGTTTACTGTTCCCAGGGGATACCTCGTTTATTTGTCTTGCCCCTGGTCTGTCACAGCATTTTTAGTTTGACTCAGATTTCTTACAAGTTTGCACATGGCAAATCTTGCAATCTCGTTTGGTTCCCCAAACTTCGTGCACAGCTCTGAGAAGCATTCCCATTTCACTGAATCACCTCCTGAGTGGCACAACAGAGGTAGGTCTAAGTCACTGTAGAAGTTGTATTGTGATGCTGGATTTGTTGATTTATTCAGCAATACCAAAACACAATAGGTGAATGACCTAGGCTGAATTCTCTTGAGTATCTAACCAATACAGAAGTATCTTATTCCTTTATATGTCTTTTGGAAACAACAAAAATCAATTCCTTCTTAAGTGTCTTCATTCAGCTTCTTAATGTCTTAAATGTGTATTTAAATACCCTGATACTGGTCAATTGAGTAAATGGGGTTGTGGACCCTGGGAAAGCAGAGCTTTTTCGTGGAAGTAACAAAATCCCAGTATTGCTTGTATCTGACTCTCCACTGTAAGAAATGCACTGTCTTTATCTTGCCCTATAGCTTTTGATGTTCTGCCAACCCCCTGGAGCTTGAGAATGGCTGTGCTGGCTAATGTGCCATATAGACCACAATTGAAAAGGTTTATTTTAGATGGATGTAATAGTCTGTGGCAGTACACTGCAGGCAGGGCAGACTGAGGAATCTTGCCCTGTTGCTGACACTGACTATTTTGTGGTTAAATAGATGACTTCAGACTCTGGATTACCTCTCAGAAATACAAGCCTGTCAGGCTGTGCACTCCTGTGCAGCAGATTTCTCTCTGAGCAGGTTTGGTGTTGCTGCCCATTACTTTCTTCAAGCTCATTTGCTGGCTGTACAATTATCAGATTTCTGGTCTGATAATGAAATGTCAGCTCCTGAAATGTTGACATGTCAGCTGCAGTGCACAGGAGTGATAGTAATTTCAACTAGAATCTTGCTTTCTGTCCAGGATATTTTTTTATTTCAGATTTTCTATTTATACAGTAACAGGACATCATTATTCCAGTGCTATCCAGCAGCAGTAGTTTTGTTTGCTATTAATGACAGATTATGTACACTGTAAGAGATTTATTTTCTTTTTGCTATGCACTATTATTCATACTGTGGAACACACTTGCTAATTTTACTGGGAGATTTTTTGGGCAAAAAAGAAGCAAACAGCAATGACGTAACAGTGATGTGCATAAAGTTTCACAGAGCTATTCAGAGAGCATCTCTTCCCCACAATTTGACTTGTTTTGTCAGTGTATGTTAGAAATGAGCTCTTGAGTGCTGCTCAGTGAAACCATATACTTTCTTTTAAAGTCAAACCTTACTTAAATCAAAAAGTGTCTTTAAACAGAAATTACTTCTATATGTAACCACTTGTGTGAGAACACTTTAAGATCTCAGGAGTGATTTTTTTTTCACTGGAATGGAGAGGAAGATATTTGGAAAGCACCTTTAGTCTGCTGGAATTTGTATTAGTGAAAAAATACATTAGTTAAGTACTTGTGGTGCTTTGCTTTTGTTTTCTACCTGGTGTTATTAGGCATATTTTCAACTTCACATTTGTGTAATTGGAAACAGAATCACAGAATGGACAGGACTGAAAGGGGTCAGGGTGAGTTATCTGTTCCAACCTCCCTGCTCAAGCAGGATCATCCCAGAGCACATGGCAAAGGGTTGGAACCAGGCAGTGCTTGAATATCTCCATTGAAGGAGACTCCACCCCCTCTCTGGGCAGCCTTTTCCAGTGTACAGTCACCTGCAGAGTAAAGTTCTTCCTCATACTCAGGTGGGGCTTCCCGAGCATCAGTTTGTGCCCATTGCCTCTCCTCTCATGGCCTGGCCCTGAGCAGAGCCTGCTCCATCCTGTGACCCTCCCTGCAGACACTGCCAGACACTGCCAGGGCCCCCTCTCAGCCGTCTCCTCTGGAGGCTGAGCAGGCCCAGCTCCCTCAGCCCGTCCTCATCAGAGCTGCTCCATCCCTTCCTCACCTCTGTTACCCCCCACGGGATCTGTCCGGGGGCTCCGTGTCTCTCCTGTGCTGAGGAGCCCAGAGCAGGGCACAGCACTCCAGATGTGCCTCCCCAGGGCTGGGTAGAGGGGCAGGGTCACCAACCTCGACCTGCTGGCAATGCTGTCCCTAATGCCCCACAGGACACCTTTGGCTTCTTGCCCACAGGGCACTGCTGGCTCTTGGACACTTTATTGTCCATGGGGATGCTCAGGTCCTCCTCCACAGAGCTGCTTTCCAGCAGGTCAGATGAGTGTCTGTGAAATAAACACTAATGTTTTCAAAATAAGCAAGATTGATGTATCTGATGTAAGTATCTCCACACTACACACAAATACACATATATATCTCATTCTTGGCTTGAGTGGTGTGCTTTGGTGCTAAACAAACTGTCATGCAGAATTATGCTTAGTGTGCTGATTTCCAGTAAGGCACATGAAGACTGGGTGCTGCATGAGAGAACATACTACAGTGTGTTATGTTTCTGACTGTTTTATTGAATCATGACATGGCATTGCTTTATTTCTTATACCTGATGAGTGACATTATCATATCAACAAGAGTATCAACACAATGGGCCTTGGCATTGCAAAGTACATTCTCATTTACCATAGTTTTATCATAGTCTTCACACTTGGTAGATAAAATAAACCTGGCCTGAAGCAGTTTCCTTTCCAGTCCAGATCCTGGTTGTTCGTGGTGCTGAAGTATTTGAGATGCCTTTGCATCAACACTTCTATCTGTTAATTTTAATTTTGTCTTCAGATACTTCCTCTGTAGCTGCCTGTTTATGCTTGAACCCGAGTGTATGAGTAAAGTTAATTCTCACAGAAGTCACTTCTATAATTTGTGACTTATTTCAGAGAACACACACTTTGTGGAGCTCATTTCCATGTTCTTTTGAGAGGATACTTGTAGATTCAAGTAATATGTTTTTGGAAAATATTTTTAGAAGATTTAGTAACACCACTCACAGATCCAGTAAGTAAGCTGCATTGGAGGGCAGGACTGGGGGGTTAAAATTGTTTGTGTTTTATAAAGTCAGGTGCTCATCATCTGCCAGAGCTGCTGTCACCACATTGCAGAAAGTCTCAGTATGAGGATATTGAGAACAGCAACATGCATGTAGAGATATTCAGAAACACTTCACTCTCCTTTGCCAGAGCCAGTCACAGCAGGCAGCTGGAAAAAGCTGGCAATCAAACTAATCTTACCTGATTTCACATCACAGCTTATATAGGGAAGAATTTACACAAATCAGGTCATATAACTGTCCCTTTGTCTTCCAGATCACTTCTTGGGCCTTACTGTTTGTAGGATGTCTGCAGGATCTGCAGAGGTATGAATGCTGCATGGCTCTGGTGGGTCCTTGCAGTCATTCTTCTCAACATACCCACATGGTTTTCCCTGAATTAATTAGGGAATATTGCAATTATGTTTCTCCATCCTGAAGTTTTTCCATGCAGAGCAAAATCTAATTTTTTTGACAATTAAATGGCACGTTTAACCTTTATTTGGGAAGGAGGCTAACCTCTGACAAGCTAACAGTTAAATTCCATTTTGTGGAAAATTTCTTGATACTGCACTTTTAAAAAATTAATTATTTATTTAGCAATTCCTTATCTATAAACAGCCTTGTAAGTCTTATGCAACTTTAGAATGCATAGCTGGGACACTCTGTGTGCATAATCACAAAATGTATGTGAGAATATATATGGCATGCATGTGATCAGATCTCTTAAGGGAAGTCAGAACTACATTTGTTGCTATTCGGGAAGCAGGATGTTGGGAGCAAGTACAAGTGTGTGCCACAACAACAAAGATAAATGCCATAGCTTCTCTAGTTCCCCACGCAGCATTTATGGATATGAAGCAGTTTAGTCATGATATCAGGGAACCGATACATCTGTTAAGAGAAACGCATTTTATGCACCATAAAATTAAATGTTGCATTGCCAAGAAATATAGGAAGTATTCCCATCGTCTGTTTTTGCAAACTAAACGTGGTAACGAGATACCCTAAGAAGGTGGAACTGGGGATCTGTTTTGAAATCATATTCCATTAGGAAAGCGCACTGTACTTTATGGAAGGATTACAGCTGTCTTTTATGGTGCTTTATTTTCTCTACACTGAGCCTCAACTGTGTACTGTTAGCAGACGAATGCATACGAAAGGTATTTCAAATTTATGTCGAGCTATATCATCTTAAATGAACCCAAGGTACTAAAAAAATCCAGGCAGCATCTGTCCCCTGGTACTCCTGAGGCACTGTTACCAGTTCGGGAGGCAAACAAACACTGTCTGCAGTGTTCTGCGTGTGTTGGGAAAGAAAAGTTTTAGCCAGGCACTCCAAGCTGTGAGTACTGTGCTTCTGGAAAGTTCCAGCACCTCTGATAGAATCATAAAATGGTTAAGGTTGGAAAAGACTTGCAGGATCCTTGAGCCCAGCTGCTAACCCAGCACTGACCATCCCATCACTAAACCATGTTCCCAAGTGCCACATCCTCGTGTCCTTTGAATACCTCCAGGGATGATGAGTGCAGCACTGCCCTGGGCAGCCTGTTGCAGTGCTTGACAACCCTTTTCATGAAGAAAATTATCCCAGTATATCCAATCTAAAGGCACACTCGAGCTGATTGTTGGGATTTCTCATAACTTCAGTTTTTTCAAGTGCAAGACATTGTGCTGGAGCCTATATGGCAAAATAGAGAGAGCACTGATGCAGAATAATTGAAGTCAGATTGGTGAGCAAGGTGTCACTGCTCTGTAGAAAGCAACCAAGGATCTGCATGTCATTTTCCTTTTGGTTTGCCATTCCCTGACACGTTACTGCTCAGTTCTGCTCAGAAAATACAAATAGAGACAGGGAATAGGTGGCAAAATCACGTCAGTGTTATGCATGTTTTCTAGATATCAGCTGAAATATTTGCATGATTACATGTGCAGTCTATACGTAGTGACAGTGATGTACTCCTTGGAGTCTTGTAGCTCCAACAATTTCCAGGGTAAATTCTTAGGCACTGTGTAAATCAGTATAGATTACTAATTGACACTAGCACAGAGAGGGTGGCCCCTTGGGTTTCTGAAATGCTCTTGGCTCATTCAAAGATTATACACACAAAGATGATATTTGCTTTTCTGCTCTTACTTGTTAAATGCATTCTTTATTAAATTATATTTCTGTAGTTAACTCTGTTCTGTAGAAGTGCCTGGCAGGTTCAGGTTCTTAATGCATCTTCCTCACTGGGGGGTTGTAAGGCTTAATTGTTCATAGTGTATAAAAGCCTGAGATGAAAGGATTTATTTAAAAGCAACATATTATGATGATTATAAAGCTGATGGTGATGTGTGTAACACCTGCTGTCACACCAGCTTGAGCAAAAGCACTCTCTGCTTTTAGACTGAATTTTCTCTGGAACAGTGAGAACAATATCACTTTTCAGGCCTTCTTTTTTCCCTTGTTGAAAAATCTGGTGGCTCTTTGAGAAGGCAAAATATTGAAGTTTGGTCTCCTTTCTAATGGATAAAACTAATTTGGTTAGACTCTCTCAGGAAAATCCTGGTATTGAGATGAACATGTCTTTTGCCACTGGTAAAATTAAAATAATTGCTAAAAAATAGACTTTTTTTTTTTTTTTTTTGAGAAGAATCTGCTATTGTGGTAATATTTTAGCTGCAGAAAAGGCTTATCTTTTAAAGTGCAGATAAGAACTGAGATTGTCTCCAGCTAACAGTTTTTTTTCATTCTCTTTTTGATCCATCAACTGCAAAAGTCAGAAGAGGTGTAGGAGTGCAAAAGTTATCCAGACCCACATGAGAGAATTCATTATTTAGTGTGGTATGTTTTAGCACTCTGTTTGAATCTCTCTTCCTCCACCTCTCCAACCCCTCCTCACTGTTTTCTTTGTTATTATTTCCTTCCCTTATATAAACTTGATCTGAACTGGGACAGAATGCCCTGGGGCATTACTTGTGGGATCCAGGGCTTTTCATCTCTTGATTGCCTTCTTGGCAGCATCTTTGGTGAATTCAGACCTCTATCTCTTAGAGACTGCAAGGTAAGGTAGGTTCTGTAAATTGAGATTAGCTGTTAATTCTGTTCCTTAATGGGGAAATGTCTGTATCTGAGGTGGCATCTCTCCTGATAAGGAGTGATGGCTGGAGGGTATTGTGGGGGAGCTCTGAAAGTTTCACCTACTGAAGTCCTTCCTCTTGTGTAAGCAGAGGACTCTGATCTCTGGAACTGACAATTCCTGTCCTTCTGGTGTTGGTCAATAGCATGTGATGCAGTTTTGAAAAAGGAAATTTTCTTCGAGTGGAGTGTCTTGGCAGAATGGGTGAGATTTGAAAGGTGATAAAAAGAAAATGTTTTCAGAGGCACTACTGTAGCTGTTACTTGCAGCATAAATATAATACTAAGAGAATGAGAGAGAACACCTGAATTTTAGTGTGCTTGTTTAAAAAGAAACAGCTCAAGGTCTCTTAATGTCTTTGTAAATTATTTGTAAATTACTTGCCTTTACACATGCCTGATCCAGACCTGAACGTCCCATTGACCTTTTATTTCCCATTTTCATCTAATTCCTCCCAGTAATTTCACCTTCAGGTAGTTAAATGCTATCAATAATTCCTTGTATTGCTATTGCATATTTCGTGCAGCTATCACAACAAGGGATTTTTTTTTCAGATTCAATTATGTTTGCAACAAGGTATGAGCGACCTTAAAAAAATATTGCTGAATTTGAGACTTTGGAGGCTATGATTGCACACAGTTACCATCCTCACTTCCAGCCGTGACTGAAAATGCTTTCTTAAAGTTTCTCGACAATTTCAAAAGATAGTGTTTCTCATGTAGAGAATTACCTCAATACAATGTTTTATTAACATTGTAGGCATTTTTGTTACAGCTTGTTGAACATCCTGGTGTTTTTCATAACACACAGTTATTTGAGGGTGCTTGGGTAGATTTTTATTTAGCAATGTAGAGTAAATCTCTCGCACTGAGACAGAATGTTTCTCACTGGTAACCAGGCTTGTGTGTTTTTTTGGTGAGGGTGCCTGTCAGTGCTGCAGGGCAAGGCAAGAAGAGTGAATTAGAAGTGTATACCTGTTACATTAGGGGTAATCCAGCCATTCTTCTGCTGAATGTGTCTACAGAGTGTGCTTGTCTGGATTGGAACACTGGGATGAGAGATCTGTAACGTGTATGTTGCTGGAAAATTATTTTTATATTGTCTGAATATTCCACATACCTTACTGTGGCCAAGCAGACCTCAGATTGCATGTGCTTTTACTGAATTCAGTTTGTTTTCAGTGAGTTCAGTGAGGTTTGAAGTCAGATGTGTACAGAGTTGTGATATTAGATCAGGCAAAAGAAAATGCTCCTCTGGTGCTTCTGGAACATGCTTCTTTATCCTTAACTTAGGATTGATTGATTAAATTCTAAAGAATCAGTGTTATGTTTGTAAATATAAATTATCCTGTACCCATTTGTTAAAACAAGTTGGGAGAATAATAAGCACATCCATGTGATGCAAAGAGAAACTGCAGCAGTACCACGTGTCATGTCATCTCTCAAAGTAAATTTCAGTTTGGTTTTGCAGTTTCAACTGTTGACTTGAATTTTGAAAGATGATGTTGGGTTGGTTTGTGGAAGAAGTATTCTGCCCCATTTTGTCATGCTTATTATTAGGTTACCAGAGAGACAGCTGCAGCTGGCTTAAAATGGTGCACTAAAAATATTGAAGAGTCTAGCCTTGAGGAAGCAGAGCAGTAAAAATGGCAACAAGAATATTCATTTAGCACAGAGTTATCTGGGGATGTGAGAGATGCTTTCAAAACATAATATATCACAGGACAGTTTTTATTATATTGCTTTTGTCCCTTACTGCTTCTATTGATCTTTTTCAAATATATTTTTCAAAATTGTCACATATCTGTCTTCAGAGCCATAAAATAAGCTTGACATTGACAAGGGTTTCGTAGATGTCATTTTACCAAGAGAGCAGAAGGGACAGATTCTGTCCATTCAATATGCTTTCTGAATTAATTTAATTAAATACAACTTGTTTGTTCATCAAAAAAGATTTTAGGTGAAAACATTTTTATCAGGGTGGGTAACTTACACATTCAAAAGTAAGCTCCATTAATGGTAGTACAAAGCAAATTATTAGTATGTTTCACTGTGATTCATTGTACTAATTTTCAGGAGTTTAGGTTTCATTTTTCAAAATAATTCAGCATTTCCAGCCAAAGAGCACTTGAGCCCACACTGAAAGCATCCAGATGAATGGCCTGCTGCTTGCCTACAAATGGCCACAGCTTGATTACATATCAGTCAAGCAAAACACCCGAGCAACAAGAGAATTTAGCATCATATAACAGCAGAGAAAGGGCTCAGAGTTCACAGCCTTCTGAGAGATATGCTCAGCCTTCCAAATTCACCTAAATCTTAATTTTGCAAGTGCTGTGTGACGGAGCACTGGGAACTTGAAAAGATTCACAGCTACATCAGCTGAAATAGCCTGCTGACAAACCCTAAAGTATTCCTTTGCCACTTGGATAAATATTATGTAGCATGCAAATGTATACACAGACACACAAACTAACACACAGTATGTGTGTATGCCTGCTATATTTGACATAATTTCTTCCTGATGTATTTGTTATTCTTCATAATCCTGCTAGGGACTTCTCTATTTTGCCCTTTTTTCTGTATTTCACTGTGTGTTGCCTGCCAAATTTGAAGGAATTCCTTCATGCTTTTCTGAGTGCTTTGAAAAACCCTCATCTCCTAACTTAAATTCTGGGTTCATTGATCTTTAGTCAAATTTAGCTCACATACATTTACACGTTTTGTACTGCCAGGGTTTGGAGTTTTGACTATACACTAGGCAGCAATTATGCTAATGACATTTGCAAAGTCTCTTTTGTATGGGAAATATCTAGAAAAATAATTCAGGAATAATAGCTTTACAATCAGCTGATAGAAAACCTGAAATTTCTAGGCTCTTCTCAAGCTGAATAACCCTCCTATATAAGATGCATAAAATCTGAAGCCTAAATTGGGTTGCAAGCCTCTCACCAAAGTGAGAGCTGCCCAGCTGAGGGTTTGTCCTCCACTCTCAGATGTGTGTGAGTCCTGACTGCCACACTGACCACGCTCCCCTTCTTGCTTCAACACATTGGAAGAAAATTTTCCGGGACGGTTCTTCTTCCCAAAGTTCATTCCTGCCAGATTTGTCCTTCTCTGACTCCAGCCAGCTGTGAAAGGGCTCCGGTGGCATTTGACAGACTGTGTGTGAAATAAGTCTCGCCCTGTGTGCGATGGATGTAGCTCACTGAACCAAAGAGGGTTTTGTACGTTTATGGATGATAGTGTCACACTTGAGTACAGAGGAGGAGCAGAGCCTCTGCTGCTCCCTTCTTTTAGTTGGTTGCTTTCTCTTCACTTTCTCAGCCGTCCTCTAAACCCACCTGAGCAACTGGTGTCATCTGATTGTTCTGGAATTTGCCTTGCACACTTGGGTTGTTACCAACTGCGCCCCTGTGTGTACTTGTCTGAGTAAATCCAATCAGCTGATGAAATTGTGCTCCTCCCACCAATTGATTGTCACATTCCTTGTACTGTTCCACTAGCCCATCTCTCTTCCAACGCTGCATATTTTTGTTTACCCAGGCAGTCTGTGCCTGACCCCTTCCTTGCCTTTCCTGAATGTCCATTTTTTTACTTCACAGGCATTTAATATATCAAAAAATAATATATTATATTTATTTGGGAGGGTGACTTTTCTATCTCTTCAGAGTCAAGCAACATTCCTTTAAGTTTATAGGGTAATTATCTGGTTTTATTTATTTATTTTCTTGCACTAACACAGTTTTTTATATTCCTGTGTAAATGTTTTATAACATCTACTGGATTACACTTGAAAGTGAGAGGTGTTTGCTCGACTTGAGGGTTCCATGCTGCAGTATCTGCTTCCCTGTGGTAGCCCAGTGAGTAGTGTCCTGTGCTGCCATACAAAAACCAGAATAATGCAGCTCTGTGCATGTCCAGGAGCATGGTTCTTTCATGCTGCTCTGTGTGGAGCTCTGCAGTGAGACTCACTCATCCCTCCAACATCATCCCAAAAAATGACCTATCAGCAGACCTGATATTTTTGGCTGTTTCTGTTCTCTACAGATGCATCATCAAAGAGGATGTGCATCAGAAATAAAATTCCTCCTCTGCAGAGAAATTATGTCTATTTAGGAAAGGTCTTTATATAATAAAGGCTTTTATTTTGGAGGAAGAAATCTGTTGGCGTTAGAGAGATCTGTTGACTTTGGCAGAAGCCTCCTGAAATCAATAGATTGTTTCTTTTACATACAGAATACTGAATAAGCCTCTTAGCAGTAGGAGTTTATTTGTGTAGACTTTACCCTAATGGCATCTTCACTTAATTCTCCTGATGAAACCTTTATGGTAAAAATTCAGTAACCCCTCTCCTTTTTATCAAGGTTGCCAGCCTGCAAATCATTTCAGAGACAGGATCTACTTATGGGAATACATGAGCAGTATTTGATCCAGCCATGATTTGTTTTTCTTGTGTTAACTTTGAGTAGGAGGGAGTATGCAATCAACATTTATAACTGCTGGTTGTGTGGTACTGGTAATTCCATCACCCCCAAATTGGCTTCTGCTTCTGAGGGGTCCAAACCACAGTGGAAATCTATATCCCAGAGCCCACATGACATATAACAAAGCCTAAGCCCCAAAGCAAGTAGCTTTAGGAGGGCATGGGCACTCCAGTTGGTTTCCTACTCAGTTGCTGAGCTGCTCCCTGTTGGATCCTCTTGTCCATAAGGCAGAGGTACAGAAGGGATGTGAGGATTTTATTTAATTTCTTCTGCTAATGCTGTAAAGGAAAAACCTCATTATTGGAAATGAATTAATTTTGAGAAAATGTGTTAAAAGGCTGCAGCCAGAGGCAGGACTTGCAGAGAAAAGAGTTCAAATAAATGAAGTTTGCTAAAATTGCTAGCAACTGAAAACTGTATATTGAAATGTAATTGAAACCTATTATTAGAGGTGTGGAGCATTTTTATTAATCAGAGCAGTGCTATCAGTACTGCATATAGTACTGTGAGCTCTTTTTTTAGCAGTTAAGGACAGTAGCCTTTAGTCTGATTTTTTTAACTGTGTTCTGAGATTCGCGGGCTTGATGTTCTATTTGCTGCAAACCTCTAAACAAAAACCATCTGGGGAAACAGCAGGACTATGCTGGCACTCTTCCTTGGGGTTTTCTCCTCTTGCATAAAAATGTAAGAACAAACCACATCCCATAAATCCACCCAAGCCTGAGTGACAAAGACAAGCACAGTTAGTCCGCGTTGCGGAGGATCCTTCAGGATCTACAAAAATTGAGGAGAGTTGTATTCTTTCCCCCTGCAGCCATTGCTCAGCTTCTTCCTCAGCTTCATCCTCCAACATCTGCATAACAAGCTGGTGCCTGGGTAACTCCAGGGGAGTACAAAGTCCTTTCTCACAGCAGTCTGTAGTGCAGAAATTCCTTAGGGTGTCCCTGAGCAAATATTTCGGTTTTGTTTTTTTTTTCCCTGCAAGTTGCAAAGATGGGAGATATAAAGGGTAGTAACATTTCGAGTTACTTGACCAGTAAGTGCTAGCACATTGGAATATGCAGGTAGGAGGTGTAGTTGTAGGAAGGAATAGAAAGACAGGGTCTTGGCCCATGACAGGCACCCCAGCCTTTCACCCAGATGTGGATGGCACATCTGGCTGTGCCTGTGGCTGTCGGTCTGGCTGCTGCACTGATGTAACACTTCAGTTCTAAGGGGAACCTCTTGTACATGACCAGCCCTGTCACATAATCTTTCCCTGCTGGAAATCTTTTTAAGAGAACAGAAGAAAATGCCACCTCATTCTGCTGACCTCCTGAGGGGGTTTATTGTGAGAAGCAGATATTTCAAAGGTGCTAAGTTGGTAGTGCCCATTATGGTGGCAAGGAAAGTGCCTGAGAGCTCTCACTGAAGCCTTCTCACCTACCCATCCCTATCAGCACTAAGAACTTTCAGTGGACCTGCAAGATCATGATAGACAATAAGCATCATCTTTTTTTCCCCTTTATGAATTCTTTCAAGAGCTCCATGTGATTCTTTCCCAGTGCAATATGGGATATGTTAAGGAAGGACTATTCCCTTTTTTTTGCCAATTTTTAAAAAATTTCTCCTTTATATCTGCTCTGCCACAAGCTCTGCTTCTTTTGATGTTGTGCAGAAATGTCTTACTACATCACAAAAGTCTCTGTTTACTCACAATTTCAAACCAGAAAACATGGAGATGTAGAATTGAACTTAAACCTTCTCTGACAATGCTGAGACTAGAGGTAAGTAAACATTCTTTCCAGAGCTCTGGAAGGAATTTATTGAGTCTCATCGTGGGTTTTGTATATTTTGAGTTATATCTCTTACCAGTACTTTCAGCTTTCTACACAGTTACACTTTCTTACAAATATTTATATGCAAAAAAACCCCCAAAACTACTCCTAAACCATGTTTCTCTTCTCATTCAGAACTTGGCTGGTTTCAAAATAGATATATTTTAGAAGATTCCCATATGGAGTGTGTGCATTGATGGGGAGGAAGTGTGACTGTGCTTTCTCCACACCACTGCCTTGCTCCAGGGGTGCTTATAATATTCAACTGTGGTCTTGTCTAGAACACTTTAGCATTCTTCTCCATAAAACAGTTTGGCATGCTATGAATTATATATTTACAGTAAGGCAGACGTGTCTATCAGTTCAGTCACGAGATACAATGATGTGCTTTTTTGCCTCTAAGTGGTTAACAATTGCAAAAGGTTCTTTTTAATGTCTAGGACTCTATTCGCTTTATTTTTCTTTTTAGTGTGGTGGAAAATAAATCTTAAACACGTCTTCTGTTATCTAGCACTTCAAGCCTTTTCATAGCATTTGTAACATCTCTTTGCCAACACTCCATCTGTGATTTTAGCTTGCAGGAAACACTTTGCAAATCTGTTATTAGCTTAGATGCAGAGAGCTGCTGTTTAAATATTAATTGTAACTTCTCTCATAAGTGCAGTCAAACCCACTCAGTCACTTGTGAAGTTCCATAAATGTTGAGGGGGAAGGAGTGTGTCAGGGGTAGGGTGTGCTCTTAGCTGTAGCAAGGATCCTCCTCAGGTTACCAGTGCAAAGTACAGAGGTGTCCTGACCCCTCTCCTCTCCTCTCCTCTCCTCTCCTCTCC
>WAAE01017739.1:72943-107247 GCA_013400495.1 Nicator chloris | reverse complement strand
AACCTCTCCTCTCCGAACCTCTCCTCTCCGAACCTCTCCTCTCCTCTCCGAACCTCTCCTCTCCGAACCTCTCCTCTCCGAACCTCTCCGAACCTCTCCGAACCTCTCCGAACCTCTCCTCTCCCAAAAATGAGATCCATCAGCTGTTTGAAATCCTAGTTATTGGGCACCTAAACTTCTGAAGTACTTTGGTATTGCTCCGTCCAAAATCACATCTCAGTGGAGACATTTATATTGCAGTTGAGCCCTTCTCATTTCTTCAGTCATGATCCTCACCCTATTAAATTCCTTAATTCCACAAAACATACTTTACCCTTTACAATAAAAATTTAAAATCAAAATGTTATGTGTTTACAGACATTTCAGTGAAGTATTTGATAGAAGTGAGGAACACAGTATTTAACACCATCCAACCTGCCTGTTTTCTGTGGATTGGCAGAGCCTTATAATTGTCATGTGGGTATTGGATAGAATGGAAAGATGATCAGCCCCATTAAAACCATATGATGTATTTTCTCATCTCTTCTTCTTCCAGATGGTTACTAATCTTTTATTGGTGAGGTGGTTTGCCTACAGTATAATCTGAGATTTTCCCTCTTGTCATTTTAGTGAGTTACTTCTGTTTGTCTTTGCAGGTGGACTGAATTTTAATGTGCTAAATTCTGTTAATTGCTTCGAATTTAGGTGTTTTTCTTATTATCCTACAAATATGTATTTTAACAAAATATATTAAGTATCACCCACATGTTCCTTTTGTCTTGCAGCATTCTGTGAAGAGGGGTGCAGATACGGTGGAACTTGTGTAGCTCCTAACAAATGTCTCTGCCCTTCTGGATTCACTGGAAGTCATTGTGAGAAAGGTAAAGCCTTCCCCAAAAAACACCTTCTTTGGTAATGAGAAGTATGATATGTGGTAGAAGTAATTCCTTTCCATTCTTTCCTTCTTGATGTTTTCCTTCCAGTGAAGATACAACTGTTCCATTTCTGCACTCCAAGTTTGTCTTGTCTGAAACTTTCCTTGTTGAATTTTATCAGGGATGTATCTGCTTTTGCTTCCAGTGTGCACTTCTAGTTAATTAGAAGGGACATCAAATGAAAAATATTTGCTGCACCAGTTTCCTGTGGTGCAAGCTCAAGGTTTCCTTCTGCTTTTACTAAATTCGTTGTGCAAATTAGACTGGAATTTAGATGATTGCTTTTCACTTCAAGTTATTGAATTATTAATATTTGATTTGTTTCTAAGTCACAGTTTTTATAGAATCACAGCCTATTCAAAGATATCTCACTAGTCATGATTGGATTCTGCCTGTTTCCAGATTTTTCTTTTCCAAAATCTGCTTCTGACAGCCTCATAGTTCCACCTTTCACTTCATTTCACAAAGAGCTGGTTCCTTGTCTACCTTACATGAGGAGAAAGGGATCTCATCAAACTCCAGATAGGACTCCTATTATTTCCTTTATTTAGGAGATCTGGGATTTTGTTTTGGTTTGTATTTATTGAGGTTACCTAGTACTTAACTAACTCAACCATGGGAGGTTTTTTGCACTGCACCTTTGTTAATAACTGTTGGCACACGGATTTCTTTTTGGCTATGAAGTGCATTGTCAATGCAGGTTGTATGCTGTAGTATGGATGAGATTGTAATTGGTGAGTTGTTTCAGGAAGAAAAAAATGAAAACAGGGAAGTAACTATTACAGTTAAATTAGTGGAACTGCTTGTAACCCAGGGGTTGTGCAGTAGTTTGTGTGTTTATTAAAGTCACTTAAGCCCAGTTGTCAATAAATCTGCTTTAAGTGGCTTCTCTGTGGATGTAGTCAAATCAGGGTATATGAAAAGCCCATAGTTTCTACTTGTCAGCACTGTTTATGATTATTTAAGAATGAACTAGGACATTAATATTTTCATCTCATCTAGAATAAATATGAATGCTTAATTTTTTTTTCCCCTAGCTTTGTTTTAAACAGAAAAAAACCTCCAAAGTCTCCTGCCATTCAGCAACAAGTACTGGCAATATCATGGGGAAGTAATGCAAGGCATTCCTACCTCAGAGCCCCACCTGCAGTGGCTCCCCAGCTGCTAATCCTTCCTGCTGGGTACCCATGTATAATAGTCATTCCTTCCTAAAACATCTGTTACTCAGAGACATCAGTACATTCAGAGGGATGCAGGATGCTAAAGATGTGTCCTGTCTATGTGACAATATGGTGCTGCCAGCTCCCCAGGACTTCAGGCCAGATTTCAGCTCCTTTGCCTGTGATTCTTTCACCCAAGGATCTTAGAACATCCTTTTTTCTAACAGCTGTAAAGGGACTTTCGTATCTAGAGCACAGATTCTCTCAACTATTGAAGTGATGGTTTAAAATTGATAAATGGAGGACATAACCATTTTTGACTCCTGTGTTTTTCATGGCTTTTGTATTGTTGTGATCTACAATATGAGTTAGCACCACAACTAAAGGAAGCCAGGCAGGTATGGTACTCTCATTATACGAAGCAATTTAGAGGTAGATGTCAGGAGGAGATAGCTTCTGTGAATAAAATCTATACAACTTGAACCAGAAGGCAGTTTATTTTTTTCTTTGAAGATGTATAGAGTTTGCTAGTATGCTACAAATCAAGATAATGATGCTAACTTTGAGAAATCTGACATACAAGCTGGTTTGAGAATGAACAGGGCTGTGTGTGTGAGAATTTGTCACATTTTAGTTGTGTTGGAGGGTTTGTAAACTTCAGCAGATACATCTTATGTCATAGGCATATTTCAGTGGCTGAGGGCACATCAGATCTGTGAGAACAGCTTCAGCCTTCTGAAGGTGCATGTCCTGGCCAGACTAAATGCTCAGAGTAGAGAGGTGATGAAGCACCTTTGAAGTACAAAGTACACCTTTTAAAGTACACCTTAGTATTCTAACCCCATGTTTGTTTGTTCTCCTGTTACCTTTAACACTAGAAATAAGCACTTTGTTTTATTTGGTGTATGGCCCCACTCCCTCAATCATTATGACACAGACCTAAGAGGATGAAATGGTGGGGCAACGCTTCAAATCAAAGCCTAAATGTTCTTGGCCAAACCTTGCCTGGTGGAAGCTCGTGGTGAAATGAGGCGTATCAGAAGTAAAGTGATGTGTTTTGGTAATGTGTGCAATTGGCCACAGCGCATTTGAAAATGTCCTTCAAGCTGACAACACAGCAACTTCTTATACATTATTTGTGAGCTGAAAGGACTCGTCACCAGCTAAAAACGGTGTGACCCAAATTGGCTTCAATGCCATGGAAAGGGTAAAATGAGCCAGTAATTAGAAATGCTGTTGAAAAGCAGGTGTGTTTACTCCTGAATATGAATCATATGTTACTCATAGTTTCTGACTGCCTGGTTGAAATGATGGTATTAAGTTAATTAAAAATTCAGAGATATTTGAGAGGGGTAGGATTTATACCGGTAATTTACTCGGGTGAAATTAAAATACACATTTAAGGCTTATGTACAGATACATAATTCAACGGGATGCTAAGAAGAATTACCTCTTACCATTCGCTTTGGTTGACATGAGAAAGCATCATAACAGTTGTGGGGATATCTTTCCTTTTTGAAGGTGAACTGCAAATTTATATTCACAGATACTGTCAAGTAATTCCTTTCTCCATCCAGTCTTTATAATGCTGTTTTTTAAGTATGTGCTCGATGCTCCTAACTGGATTTTCATAATATTTAGGATCTGATTTTATCTTCAAATCACTTCTTTTTTTGTTCATTTTGTGTTTTTCTGGCCAGGGCTGTGATCTGTGATCATTACTGTTTGATCGTATTTAACACAGTTGTGATACTGGTGTTGGAATTTTTAGTGACACTGCTGTGTGATTCCAGCCTGATGGCTGGAGAAAGGCATCTGTAACACTGTGGGCTTGAACCCAGGAGCATCCTTGGCAGGGATCCCTGTTAAAGGCTTCTGAGAGACATTTTGGTGTGCAGAGAGGAGTACAAATACAGTACTCACTGAGAATTGCTGGCAGCATGAACTCAAGTGCCCCAATTTTCCATCCATCTCATCTTTTTGCAACCTTTAAAACAGGAAAACTCTAGACCATTCATCGAACTGCTTTTTTCTGTCTGTGAATGATCCACAGGTCAGTGGAGTTTTAAGGCTGGTTTTGTGGGCAGGTTCACAGTTATTCTGTATTTGTGGAGTGTTAGTCACTACTGCTACTGATGAAGTGGTGAGGACAAGATAAACAGGACAACCTAGGATAGCAAAGGTGGGAGTAAACACATGATTTACAGATGGTTGAATGCCTGGAAATCGTAGGCATTCCTTGAACACCTGCCTGCATGTGCTGGAGTCCTGTGAGTGGGTCTAAGCAATACATCTGAGCACTCTGGGGTCTGACCAGTGGTGGGAGTTATTTACGGTGTCTGTCTGTGCAAATTGTAATTTTGGGTGATGAGAAGGAAACAGAAGGGTTTGAGGCAGTGGGTTCCTAACTATGGGCATGGAAAGGAAAGTGCAGTATTTTTACAGGGGCTGCAGAATGGCTTTTGGCAATGGGAGAGCACTGCTTCCAAAAGGGATTCAACACAAGTGCACCACAGCTTTTCTCTCCTGTCTTGTGACAGCTGCTGTCTGAAGTGGTACAGAATAAATGGGGAATATGTTTCTGGTCGATTAGAAGGGCTTTGTGTGGGCTGGAGCTCATGGAGGTGGATATTCCTGTGATAGCAGTACATGTGTATTTAGTCTTTGTAAAGCACTGGAAAATACGCTGTCACATCCCACAGAATGATAGAGAGATGTCAAAGAGTTACCTGCTGATTGTAAACAGAAGCAAGGGTAAGATATGGCAGCAGAGCATCAGGGTGTTGTAATTTCTAGGGTTATTTTTTCATGTTGTTTTGGGCTGGGCCTGCAAAGAACTGTCTAATATTGGGATGAGAGGTAATTTTTCAGTATGTCCCATGGCTGAGAAATGTGCTCTGAATTCAATTAATTATATTGCAACTAAGTCAGTAAATGAAGACTTGCTGAGTTGCAGTAGTTATGTATGGGTTCTTCAGCACCTCACTGATTTCACAGGTGTGTAATGAAATGTTGCTGTGCTTACATCTTCCCCACGTGATGTTACATCATGGGAATGAGGAGGTCTTCAGCTGATTTGTTTCATCACAGTTGGCAGTATCTGCACTTGTTGTCTAAGATATTGTCTTTGTGTTCTCGTCTCTTAAATTGCTTCTTCTGGAATATATTGTCTTCTGCAGTCCTTTGGGTAAAACCTCCTACAGTCTCTATTCCTGTGGACTCAACGGTTAGAAAAAATGTGAGAACTGTATTTTTATGTGCCATTTCTTTGTTTCCTAAGCTGGATTAATCTTCAGGTGTGTATCTATCAAAGACATTTCAGTCAAGGAGCCTGGTTTAAAAAAATGAGCAAACAAAAACCAAAAGCAAAGCAGAGAAAGAGATTTTTCCATGAGTACAGTAAGCTAAATGTCAAAACTCCCTGCCTTTATCTATGATCTTTCGTAAAATAAGAAGTGAGGTTTATTTTGGGAAACAAACCAGCTGTGCAGCTGTGGGCACAAGGCTTTGCATGACATTCTTTCCAAAGCCTCTAATTTCCAGGTGAGGCAAAGCCAGGATGGAGTGAGACAAGAGGAGTGAAGCAAGTGATGCTTAGCTTATTACAGAGAACAGTGGCTGTGGTTGATATGTCACTCCTGAGGGTGTGACAGACCCAGGGAAGGCAGATGTTCCAGGTGGCTGAGGTTGTCCTGCTCCATTTGCTGCCAAGCTGTTTGCAGCATTTGCCCCAGCGGTGCTTATTGCAAAATGGCAAGGGTGATATCTTAATGTGATGGAAAAAACAAAGCTGTCATTTGTAAAGATACCAGGGAATAGATCAAAGAATATTTACTGGAAAAATCTGAGTAAGGCCATCTCCAAGGATCAAGGGGACATCTGTCTGCAAATCAACAAGTAACTGTCAGTGGAAGGAAAAGGTGTTTTATCTCAGTGTCAGTCTCCCAGACCAAGAACACTATTCACCACCCAGCTGACTCTCACATGAGGAGATAACTCATCAGTGTTTACTCTGCCTTGTACATATATATATAATAGTTTGATTTTAAAAGCCAGGAAGAAGCACTAAACAGACACTAGGTTTGGGGTGCTGGTTTGTGATGGTGGTTTGTTGGGTTTTTTTAGGTAATATTTTTACCTTCCTGTGTAGTTTATTTGTTATGTGCAAGTCTTTGGGTCTGTGTATTTTTCTTTGTTCCTAATTAAAGGAATATCAGCTGTATTGATATTTTATGTTACCTGAGATGATATCCTGACAAGTAAAAAATTGTTCTAACATTAGAGTGTTTTATTATTTGTATGACTTGTGCATTGGGTTTGTGTGGCAAAATTTGGGAATGGGAGGGAGAGCAGGGAGGCTTCCCTGGAGAAGCTGCCAGAAGGTTTTGCCTGTCCAAGACAGACCCAGCACTGGCCAAGGCCAAGCCCATCAGTGACCTTGGTATTGCCCCTGGGATAATGTATTTGAGAAAAGCAAAATGGTACTGAACAACAGCAATTGCAGCTGGAGAGAGGGGTGAGAATGTGAGAGCAGCAGCTTTGCAGACACCCAGGTTAGTGAAGAAGGATGGGAGAGGAGGTGCCTGTGTTTCCTAGGCGAGACAAGAGCATGCTTTGAGGAGTATAGGCTATCCCAGCTAAACAGGCAAGAACCAGGACCTCTCTTTGCCACGTACTTAGCACCTGGAAATCCCTGGGGAAGGAGAGGTTTGTTTGTTTCTGTTCTCTTTGTTCGATTTGGCTGATGCTACACGGTGTTGGATGTTTATTCATCCATGGGTTCTAATTAAGTGTTACAGGAGGATCATCACGTTCAGATTAGGAGCAGCAAACTCTGAACTCTAAATATAAAAGCCCTGTGTTCCTGCTGAACTTCCTATAGCTGAGAGCTTATGTGGCCAAATTTTGTACCAAAGGCTTGCTCAGACTGAGGCACTGGAATTGGTCCTCTGTTGGAGGCTATGTTGCTTTAGTCCTTTCATAGAGTTCCCAGTCCCTAATTTAGCATCTGTCCAGTTTATCACCAGGAGCATCTCTCACACGTTCTGTGTGCAGGCAAATCTGCTTCAGGTCCCTCTTGGATTCTGAGGACTCAAGCAGTGGGATTTAAATTTGTTTCAAGTGGCAGAATCACCACTGAATCTATTTAAAGGAAACAGAGAGCTACCAAACATTCAAAATTCTGGGCAAATATTTGTATTTCAGCAAATAGAAATATTCATATGTGAATGAAATTTCCATTTTTCAAGTAAGAAGTTTCCATATATGAAGCTTTCCTTGTGATGTGAGCTGTACAGAAAAGATAGTTGCTTTAAAATACCAACTTCATGGTGAATTAACTACAAATGACATCTCATTTTACTGTGATTAAAAAAAACCCCAGCAAGTCTGCTTTTGAGTGCAGTGCAGTGATGCTAATTTATAGCTTATTTTGCCAGGACATTGTGACCCCTTTCTTTTAAAAACTTTTTTCCAGGCAGATGCTTATATCAGTGGAAAGCAGTAATTCTGCAGAGAAGTACCAGAATTAGGTAACAGACCAGCTAAAAACTGAATAAAAACTACCTCAAGCTCTCCAGCTACAGGCAGTATTTAGGGAACATTACTGAGTTTAATAAGCTCTTTGCCACCTTACTTTTTCTTATTAATAGCCAGCTCTGGACTGGAGAATCAACCATGAATATTTAAATTTGCTGATAACCTAGAAATAAAACTCCAGACTCAATAAAACTCAAGCAGGCATAGAGAGGTACTTAAAATTTTTAACACAGGAATCCTCTTGGCTTCAATGGGAATTTCACCTCCATGTAAGCCTTAGGATCTGGTGCAACTGAATTAGGTGAAATGAATAATAAATGGCTTTAGTGAAATAAAAGAGCATCTGGAGTGGGTTTTTTGTGTGGAACAACCTGTGTTATGAAGCTGCTGCTGATGAATATGCCATTTTTAACTTCTTAATCTAACTACCTAATCTAGGAGTAAGATCCTGTTCAAACTGGGTAGAAAATTCAGTCTCTTAAGAAAATGTGTACAACTCTGAGAATTTTGCTGTGTGGAGCCATGTTTCTGCTGAAGTTCAAAACAGTGAATGCTAACATGTTAATCAAGGTGTAATGAGGGAAAATGTGCCTAATTCATCAAAACCAGCATGAGAAACCGATTTCTTTTTGAGAAATACTCCAGCAAGGGAAAGGACTGGAGAAAACCACATGAGAAAAACATGCTGATGTTGTACAGCTTATTGTGTGTGTAATTCTGACAAAAAAATCAGTTTTCCTGCATTTTTTTTCTTTTTTAATGTAAGATTTTTTTTTTCTTTTTTAGTATTTTTTTCCCCTGAAAAAATCATGGTACCAGAATGCTAGACTGTAGCTTATGTGCAATGAGGATAGCTAATCCAATTATTTTGCTTTAAGGGGTCAGGGTGAGAATGTGAGTTAAACCCTTGTTGAAGGGAGTGCCATCTCCTCTTTACTGACATAACCTCTGTAACATCCACAATTCTGTTGAATTTCAGTCCTTCAGATATCTGTCTTTGCAAGAGTGAACACCCATGGTTTTCAGCAGTCTGCTGCAGGAGGATTTCATGAATTGTACAACACTACACTACAGCAAAGAAGCCACAACCAAAGGAGGTGACTCTCTGCAGAATCTGCTGAATTGCTGTGTGGAGTCAAGAAAACAAGATTATCGTTAGGACTGTACTCATATGTACGTACAGAGAAGAAATTAAATAGGAAATTTGCTGTCATGGAGCCTTAGAAACTTTCTTTCCCCCTCCCAGGCTTTTTCTGTATCAAGTGAAGCATTTTTATGATCTGTCATTTCTTTCCTAGAGATGTGTCATTTTTCTGCAGGAAATATGTAATGTACCCAAAGACTTCCCTTCACAGCAGACTTTTTCTGGATAATCCAACATACCGTGCCTGGTAACATATTAAAAATAAATCAGTAAAATCAACAGAGTAATACCTGTTGGCTTTGAAAGACACTTTGTCATCTGTCTCCTAGAAAGTGTGGCATTAAAGCCCATTCCAGGTTCAGTGCTCACTACCCCACTCTGCAGATTCCTGTTGCTTTTGTTAGGCTTTTGTTCATGCCTGTAGTCCCCAGAGAAAGAATTTGCAAGATGTAAAAATAATACGGTGCTGAATATAGGGTGGGTATGAAGCATAAAAGGAAACTTGCATGGTTCTGGTTAAATATGTCCTTTGCTAGGTCCATTATGATTGAAGCAACTTTAAAATAATAGTCATGCTCAACCTCCAGGAACTATATGTCAAAGTTATTTCCAAACTTTTTATAACGTCGTGACAAAAATCTGTTCAGTCCTTCACATTTGCAGAAATAGAGTTCTTCCTAAATACATCAATCATTTTCTTGCTTTTAAAAAGGAACTTCTGATTTAGAAATTCAGGCAGCTCAATTGCTGGAGTTTCCTACTACTTAAGATGTGCAACATCTGAATTATTTCTTTCAGCTTGTAGTGTCTACTAAGTAGATCAGTCAATTTCAGAGACAAACTGAATGGTAAAGTTTATATGTGAAAGAGTGAAATTACCTTTCTTAACTGACTTTTTTCTGAAGAGACATTTTCTTTGTTGGCAATCTAATCTTCAGAATGGTCCTCATTTATCTTTTGAATGAGACATGAAATGAAAGCCCTAAACACTTCTGGTCATCAGAGATCCAGTTGAACTTGTATCCTATTTCAGCCTGGATTCTGAATTGAATTCTGCCCTCTTTAGCAATGTCAGTCAGAGAAATTACTCAGTTGAAATAGCTGTCTGGCCAACATGGAGTGGCACCCATGTCTCAGTGTCCTAGATGGAGCTGTTTCTGTGATGGGTTACGGATCCTTACAGCTTTTGATGGTAATTACATGGTTTTAAACGTGTTAAATGACTCTTAGGTGGAGTACAGGCATGTGGGTGTGTGAGGGTGAGCTCGTCCACTGTTCTTCTCATTGCAGTGTCTTGGCAGCAGTGGTATCCCTGATCTGGACAGCACAGTTCAGCAGGGCCATTTACAGGTTCTTGCAGCCCTACCAACATCATCTTGTTGGTTGTAAGCTGGTAGGCAGAGGTGCTTTTGGAGCTGGGAAACCTGGGAAGACACATTCTGATCAGGATCCCGTGCATTCATCACTCCTGCATGTGTTACAGCCACCCTGCTGCATTATAACAGCCTGCTTGTTCATTGCCAACTTGGGCTGTCAGCACGCCCAGGTCAAGAGAGATGAAACAGATTTTTCTCATTTTCAAGACAGTATTTCAACAAGTTGCCAGGATGGATCTGTCCTTTTTTTTTGCATTCGAGTCTCTGACCCTGAAAACCCATGGGAGTTTTCAGGCTCAGAAGTGAAATTGCTTTGTAGTCATGAGGAGAAGGTTGGTTCTTCTCTTGAGTCTTACCAAAGTATTGACACTGTTTATCAGTCAGTGTATCAGTCAATGCCAGTATCTGTGTTTTACTTGCTGACATGACTGCTTATGAGGGTTGAATTCTAATCTGCAGGTGTTCTATGAAGATCTCCTACGTTTTCATTTGCAGTTTTGGGGCACGGGTGGTACTGCAGTGTGGGAGAGATGTTTAGTTATTGGCAGTGGTTATGTAAGGAAAAACTTGTCTCTGTCAATTGTTTGTGGTTAGGTTTCCTAGGAGGAGACCTGGTGGTTTCTCCAGTGTTGGTTGGTTTGTTGGTTTTCTCTTTACCATGGACTGGGTAAAGAATGTCCTGTGAGCTGTGTCAGCCCTTGCAGAAAGTGAGTTTAGTGGTTGTTTTGGATTTGAGGGGCCAGGTTTTAGTAGTTGTCAAAGCTACAGGGGTGGCTTCTGGGAGAAGCTGCCAGAAGCTTCTCCCAAGGCCAGCTAATTCCAGGATGGTCCTGCTGCTGGCCGAGGCCAAGCCAACCAGTGCTGGGAGTAATGCCTCTGATAAAAGATTTAAGAAGAAGAAAAAGGTATTATGCAGAAGTAAGAGCAGCCAGAGAAGAGCAGGGTGAGAATATGTGAGGGGAACAGCCCTGCAGACACCCAGGTCAGGGCAGAAGGAGGGCAGGAGGTGCTCCAGGCGCCGGAGCTGAGATCCCCCTGCAGCAGCCCCTGGTGAGGCAGCTGTGTCCCTGCAGCACATGGAGGGCACCGGGATGCACAGATCCACCTGCAGCCCGTGGAGGGGCCCACACCAGAGCAGGGGAATGCCCAAAGGAGGCTGCGAACCTGTGGGAAGCCCATGCTGGAGCAGGGTCCTGGCAGGGACCTGCAGACCTGTGGAGATCCCATGCTGGAGCAGGTGTCCTGGTAGGACCTGTGACCCTGTGGGACCCATGTTGGAGCAGGGTGTACCTGAAAAGGCTGCACGCTGTGGAGGAGTGGCCCACACTGGAGAAGTTCATGGGGAACTGTCTCCTGTGGGAGGTACCCCACACTGCAGCAGGAGCAGGACTCTTCTCACAGAGCAGCAGCTGCAGGAACAACCTGTGATAAACTGACCATTACCCCCATTCCCCATCTCCCTGTGCTGCTGAGGGGGAGGAGGTAGAGCCTGGGAAGAAAGGAGGGATGGAGGGAAGGTGTTTTTAAGGTTTATTTTACTGCTCATCATCCTGCTCTGATTTTTCTTTTAATTGATAAATTCAGTTAATATCTCTAATTCTAGCCTGTTTTGCCCATGACGGTATTTGGTGAGTGATCTCTCCTGTCCTTAACTCATGAACTTCTGCTGTATTTTCTCTCCCCTGCTCAGCTAAGAAGGGAAGTCAGAGAGAGGCTTTGGTGGGTGTCTGGCATCCAGTCAGGGTCACCCACTACAGTATTGTGACTGGGCTGAGGCCTTTCTCCCTGATACTCATTCTCTCAGGACAGCTGTCCTGTCCACCTCTTGTGACAGCCATAGCTCTGGAAAGCCTATCAGTCCATCCAAAATTAATTAAAAACAGGAGAAAAAAAAATCTCTGTGCATTTCAAGAAATTTTTGTCTTGTGTCTGTGACAACCCTGGCAGGTTGTGAACTCTAAAGTTAATGGAAGCTGTTTTTTGAGAAGGGACTTTAATTTTCTAGAAAAGCCTTTCTGTCCCCCACCTTCAATTGTTTTAGTTTCCACCATTGGAATATCCAACACAGAGTTTTTCAATTCTTTCCGTTAACTGTGTGGAGAAGGTAAAGATTTTATTCACCCCTCACAAGTTTTCTTCCATTTTGCCATCTGAAATCTTGTTCTTTGACAGAGAAATCTCCAACCTTGATAGAGGTCACAGCTGATGCTATTTGAGGTGTGTGTGCTGATAGCAGTAACAACTCCCTCAGCTGTGCCATTAATCATTTGCAGGTTAGGGAGACACAGTGTGATAATGCCTGCCTCTTCTATTCCTAAAGCATCACTTTTGAGATGACTTGAGTCCTGAGTCATAGGTTTCTTTTTGAAGAGAGATTTGATTTTTGTTGTTGTTTGGTTTTTTTTTCAATCTCTCCTCCCCTTATCTTTTGTCAGCAGGTTTTATTAGGTGTATACATTACTGACTAAGATGAAAGAAGGTTGCACGTGTAGATGGATGGTGGTGGGTCACTGAGGATGCAGAATCTGTTCAATATTAAGCAGAATTTCTCTCTATCCAATGTCTGTCTCACTGAATTGACTGTAGGGGATTTTTTCAGATCCTCTCCCTGGTATGTATAGTTTGCAAATGTGGAAAGAATTAAATACAACATGACAGAAGGAGGTAGGCCACAACTCCCTCGTCCAGCCACTATAAAAAGTGGCTTTTTATAAAAAGAAATTGTAGGTTGTCCTAGTTGTGCTAAAAGTTACCTTACTGTGTGTTAAATGAATTAACTGCTGTGTTAAATCCATTATTATATCTTCTTACTACAATCTGCAAAGTTAAATTGGTCACTTAGTCCATTTGCTGTATAGCTGCAGCAGTGAACTGATTCACTCTAAAAATAAATTGAAATAGCTCCTTTGGAGGAAATTCTTCCAGGGAGAAGGAACATCCAAAGCAAGAAATGTGATATAGTTGACATTGCTATTCTGTTAACTTGTGGAAAAATGGAAGATGTGTCACCTCATTGCATTTAATGGGATTTTTCATGAATGCTAAATTCAATCCAGTTAAAGAAACTTATATACAGGATATTCACATTCCTAGATTTCATGTTCCACTCTTCTTTACACTTCTGTATATTAAGTGCCAGACTTAAAGGGCACAGACATTTTTTCTAAGCCAAATTGAGAAGTAAAATGAGGGAAGAATTTTGTGTCAGTCAGAGCTAAAAATAACTGCCTGTATATGCAACAACCAGTTTCTGTTTTCCACGAAAGGAAAGATAGCTTTTTTGGAGTCATGGAGGAAAGGGTCCAACCAAACCAGGGAGAACTCCATGAATGTTTTTCATTTCACTATTAGAGTGTCTTACTTTTGAATAGAAATTTAAAAATGATTCCTAGCACTGACCATATGAGAAGCATAAGGTAAAAATTAAAGTACTTTATGAACCTGTGAAGACATATAGGCTTTCTGGTTTTCAGAAGCTTTTAATTTTGAAACAGGCTGAAAACCTTGACCTGTCAAATTTGGGGAAAAGGGATTTTGTGAAAACCTAATTTATCTGACAGAGTGATAAAAGGCTTTGTCAGTCTTTACCCCAATAAGTTGTCTTCCACTACGAGCAGTCATGTGGATTTCAGTTGTCTAATAATGCTGTAAAGTACAGCTCAATGTAATGCTAGCCAAGGAAAATTAATCCAAAAAATACAATTAATGAAAGGAACATTAAGTGGTAATATGTGTTCAGCAAACATTTTGAAAGTAACATTTGATTCAGAATATGTGAGTCACTTATCTGACATTGTGAGCATCAGGCTTTATAAATATTGGGATATATTACAAGGTTGTAGTTTGTCTCTTTTTAAAGAAATTGTATAACACTCAAGAATTATAGTTGGCTCCTTCCCAGAGCAGTAGATGATTCTGAATTTCTGGACTCAGGATGAAGCTGTTCAATCCTCAAGTTCCAGATTGCTCTAGTGAATGAATAAACCCCCCTGGGAACTAGAAGGATAAGAATATCTTATTTTTGTGGCTCTGAAAGTTATGACTGGATGAATTTTAATCTTCACAGGAAAAAACCCTTGTGTTAGTGTAGAGCGTTCAAAACGTTTCAGGTGGATAGAGCAAAGGCCATATAACGTTGGCATTCTGATGTATCAGATCATGCACACACAGAAAATTGGAGGAATGAAAGCACAGAAACAAAAGAGTGGAGGGTGTCATTCCAGCCTTTCTCTGTGTGTATATCACACTGGCACATGATGTGAATGTTTGTACTTTCTGGGAATGCTGCCACAAGCAAGGCAGCAGAACTTGCCCAGCACAGAGCATCTTTTCTCTAGATTGTGTAGGAAAGTTTACAGGCTTTGAAAGTATGTAGTGTTATTAGGTTTCTTTTACAGCATAGAAGGGGGGAAAACCAAAAAACACTTCACAGTCCTGAAAGTTGATTGAGGATTTACTGTAGAATGTGTTTCATAAAGTGCATTGCATCTGATATGACTATATACTTGGTTTATAATCCAGTTTAGGGAGGGTAAACAAGAAAAAATACATTGAAAATTATATAATTCAAACAAACTCTAATGGATTCCAGTTTTGAGCAGGTCAGCCATAACAATCTATCTTAATTTTCATGTTGATAGTTTAAAACAAATCTTTTTTTTGTGATGCTGTATAAAATAGCACTAATATGATGGGCAATAGCAATTTGTGGCCATGCAGATTGCTTCCTAATTGGAAACAACTGTTAAAGTATTTGTCATATAAAAAGAGTGGGGTGTTATAGTTGTTTATGGACCTTAATAATCAGCTGTTTTATGAAATTTGCTGCAGCTGCTCCCCAAGGCACCAGGCACAGGCATTGCAAGGCAAGGGCTGAACCTGGCAAGACCTGCTACAAACTCATCACAAGTCTTGGGTTCCTTTCCATGGGTAAAGATCCTGAGAATTTGGCAAAGTCATCCCCAAGGACACAGCTGTGTCAGAAGATTTTATTTCTTTGGGTTATGAAAAGCCAAGGTAGAGCCTCCTTAAAAGACAAGTTTATACTGTGAAGATGAAATGATTGCTCTGTTATTAAGGGCTGACTTGAGTGTATATGGTTCCTCCTACTTTTAGAAAGAAAATCACATGCAGCCCCTTTAGTTGCACCTATATATTTTGTGGATATGTAATACATGCATAACACAGATAATATGTGCCTGAAGTGATGTCTTTTAAGAATGCCCGAGGAAGGAGTGCCAAAATTGCTTGTAAATGTTGGCAGATAATCACAGTATTCATGAATTCTCATTTGCTTTTCTTCTGCTTCCCTCTCAAAAGTACCCAGTGTTGTTGTGAGCATTCTGTTACTTCCAGAAATTAATTTGAAAGTGAGATAATCTAATCTAAATTCAGCGTAACTGTAAATACTGCTAAAATATGCTTTCAGGACTAACACAGCATTATATGTGTACTGTGGGCTGTAGGTCATTGCTTGTTTTCAGAAAACAAGGATGTCTGTGTCTAAATTGTACATTACTGATTCTAAACCACAATTTGTGATTTTTCTATACGCTTGCTCTATGGAGAGAAGTAAGAAAGAGCAGCAACAAAAAAACCAGCCTAAAGAGCTATGCATTTTGGATGTATTTTCCTTGTGTTTTATAATAATGAATATCTGTGCTGAAACAACATATTCTAGATCTGTAGAACTATGCAGATAACTCTGAGTAGCCCCCATAGGGAGGGATTCTTATACAGTAGTGAAGAAGTGGGAAAATCGTATTTTCATTATTCTAATTCCGGTTTTTAATCTGTGGTAGGCACAGTCCTGTGCGTGTGTGTCTATTTAGAGTAGCTTAGGTGGGAGAGGACGCCTGGCAGAGGACATAAGGGCTGCACCAAGTGAAAACAAGTGAGGAGAGGAGGACTGGTGGTATTTTTCATCTGGTCACTCCTGGTGTGTTGTTGCTGGGGGCAGCACCCTTGGGCGCGGCGTTCGTGTCGTGGTTTTTGCAAGACCTGTGGCATTTTCCCAAAGTGCTGTTTCTCTAATCACACCTCTGAAGGAGCAGAGTTAGCTCTTCTGCAAGAGGACAATGTGCTTATATGGTGCAAAACGGTTTCAAGTTATGTATTTTATCTTCTCCCCATGATTCACTGTTTTACAGAGATGTGGATAATTGGAATATAAAATCCCTTTAGATGATTGCACAAATTCCTTTTCTTTGGAGCTGAGGAGGGTGCCTAATGTTTAAGGAATAGTAACCGAGTGGTGAAAATAATTGAGATGCTCTTGAATTTTTAATTTTTTTTTCCTTTTGCCTCTGGTTAGATGGATGTGGGTCATGGGTAGATAATGTAGCATAGCTAGTTCTATCCTTGTGATGCTTCATAGATCAAGCTTTTCATTTTTAATTTTCCCTGACAGCATCACAGCATTTAGATGTGGGGATTTCTAGATTTATGTACTGCAAATTTGGCTTCACGTTGTAAATGTATTGCAGCTGTAAGAATGATCAGGTGAATAATACTATAGCAATAATTTGAGGTTTTTAAAAAACAGGCAACACCTATGTTGGACTTCTTACCATAATTTAAAATTCAATATAAACCTCAACTTATTAATATTTAAAAGGAGAGTATTTTCTCTAAAAATCAAGTAGTAGATGTGATTATTTGTTTTAGCAAAGGGGTTTAAAAGTAAAAAAATCCACTGGTGTGAAACTGTCCTAATGCCTCTGGCTGTGAATATATTACGGAGCTATATCTTTATAGAAAACATTTCCACTCTGTCATCTTCATTTAATTCAGTCGTTTTCTGCTTTATTCATTTCACCTGGGTTAAATTTTGTTTACACTGTAATGCAATTTATGTTATTGAATGGGATTCTCATAGGTCCCTCTGAGAGACACATCTAGCTCCAGCCTGCAACTCACCTCCCTGTTTGGTGTCTTCATTGCTGAAACCTGCTCGCATCAGAAGCATATAAATAATGAAGCTGGCAAGAATTTAATGCCGTGGAAAACATGTCAGAAGCAAAGGCACTTTGTGTGTGTTTATCTCTGTGTGACCTTTTAGACCCTCCTACTACGCTGCCCATGTAACTTTTTGCAGGGAAACCAGGAGAGCAGTTTTTGGAGATACTTCTGCAGGGAATGTTCAAGGTTTGACAATTGAAAGGCGTGCATTTCCTCTGATTAGCCTTTTCTTTGACTTCAAGCTATTTTGGCAGATTTTCTTGCTCCGCGTAATTTGCTCTTGACATCTATTATTACTTAGTCATGCTTTCAAATGCTATATATTGTTTGTAATATTAAAATACAATGTATAATTGACTTTCAAGGCTTCTGAAAAGAATAGAGTTTTTCACAGAAAACGATGTGACTGCATATTTTTATGGGAGAAGAAAATACTTTGTTTCGCATCTCTGGTTTCAGGGAATGCAGGCAGTTGCTTGGATGCATTTTCTTTATTCTTCAGTATTTTGGAGACCTTTGTTTTGCTGTTTTGAGTAGATCTGAGGCTTCTGACAGCAGAGTACCTGTGGAAATGGTTAGGACTGAATATAATGTACACAAGTGGCAGGTAGACATCCTGGACACGGTTCTTGTCACCTGAGCCATCAGACTTTCCTGACACTCTTTCATGCCACGTTTTGTGCTCGTTGTTCTTGTCCACTGAGGACAAAAACTGGCTGTCACTTGCCCATACATTGTCAGTGCAACCTGTCTGAAGCAAGGCTTGAATAAATCTCTCTGCTCAAAAGGGGGAAGAATTTTAAATCACCAGGCTGCAGACAGAGTGTGGAGCAAACTGCTGGGTTGCCAATGTAAAGATTTTTACCTTCTCTCCAAAGAAAACTCTTGTGATAGTCTTGTGACCTCTTCTTCCACCATATTGGTAGGGAAGAGTCTTTGTTGGTTGCTCAACTACCCTGATGTAAGAAGTGGATGAGTAACCCTGAGGGAGCAGTAAATTTCAGACATGTTTGATGTCACCCCTTATGTTCAATGAGGCCCTGTTCTGGGTTTTATGTGTGAGTGAGAAATAAGAGAGGTCTAAAGAGAAGAGCCTGAACCTACAGAATAGCAGTGAGAATGCTCAAGTATTTTCTTGACATCGAAACTGTGGGACACCCTTCTCCAAAAACACGTACTGCCTTTCAGACCCCTATTTTGTTGTGTGAGAGGTAGATGTTAGTGTCTGTTCTTAACTTATCACAGGATGCTGTGAGGAAGGAACTGTGGGAAATAGATCAGTGGTTTCGCTGCTGGAAGTCTGAATAAGAACAGTAAGTTTGGAACTATTCTCACTTAGAATTCCTTGAAACAAAATCATGCACCTCCATGAGTATGATTGCAGCTACTCCTCTGAAATACTGTTTTTCCCTTGTTTTTCTTTCAATCCACAAAAACCGGGCAAACAAACAAAAATGGGTTACATAAAACCCTTTGAGCTGAGCATAAACTATAATTGTTCTTTTTTGCCTCTTCCTACTTTCCTCTGTGAGTGTAGATGAGAAATGGTCCCACAGTTGAAATGAGACTATGCCCTTTGCTTTGTCAACAGAGGTCTCTCAACCTCTATCCCTGTTTTTTTTCCTACTGCAGACTTTGTGCTAGATTTTATGCACATACCTGGAAATAGAGCATCTCATAAATCCGATGGCAGTCAGCTTCTGTGTGAGAGCGGTGTTTGTGCAACTGGAAATTGTGAATTTCTTGGCTGCTGTTTGAAATTGTTTGCTTTATTGGAAGGAAGTTGTTGGTAGAGCTAGAGCTAGGTCCTAGCTTTTCCTGGAACTGACAGCACGGTCCTCGTTGTGGCTGACATTTCTGTGGGCTGTTGTCTTGGTGCAGCAGGACGGATGTGCCCAGAGAGGAAAGAAAACAGATGCTTTCTTCAGGTTTAGGAAAGAAGATTGAATGTGTTGGTGTGTGACTGATAAAAGGAGGCTCCTAATCAGCTTTAAAGCACCCTGATTGACAGCTTTCAGCTGTAGTGGAGCCTGCTTGGGGCTGCATGAAGAACCTTGTGATGATAACTCTTACTGACCTTTTTGCTTGATTTCATTTGTGCTTCATTCCTGGTGAGCCAGGGCATTTGAGTTATTTTTCATTCTCTTACCCACCTCCTCTGCCCTTGACTGTTGTTGTTAATCTCTGCAGCTAAACTGTGTATTTCTTTGGCATTTGTCTTATCTTACAGAATCAACATGGAAAGGGAAAAAAGGGAGCGAGACCTTAAATATTTTTAACTTTAACAGACGGCTGAACTAGAGTCTCAGAGTGTGTCAAATCCACATAATGCTCAGGGAATGCCACATGCACTTCAACAAATACTAATTAGATGTGATCCTCCATGTGGGTTTGTGTGTCTGTTCTTAAAATGCAGCAAGTAGTCTGATTGTGGAGGGGTGGAAAGAGGCTGCTTTGTGAAGACAGCTTCTTACACTCTGTGACTAAAATAAATAACAGCACTTTCGGGCCTGAGGTGCACATTATTTTGGTTACTCACAGATCCCCTGCTGTTCAAGCCCACGTGGGAAACAAATGCATCCCTTTTATAAGAAAATGAAACCCAGAGTTAATTTTCTCAAAGCTTTTTTGATCCTCCGCTGAAGATTTTTCTGTGTTTCCCTGACTGCCCCGTGCTCTCTCTCGTTTTTTCCTTACCTGGTCTGAGGCTGTGTAACAGAGAAGAAAAATGACCATATCAAGTTGATCTGTAGGTCTTGAGCTCCAGGATGTACTGTCTTCCTTGCTGATAACCATTCTAGGTGAATTCCATTCTTTCCAGGAAAAGAAGGCTGTATTTTGCCATGTCAACTCACTCTGTCATTGTTAGTTAAATAAATTTTTTCGAGGAAGGAGACTGATCTCAGATTTATTGAAGGCCCAAACTTGAATCTCTTATTTATAAAAAAAAACCTTACAGGTTTTATATGTGTACTATGAGATTATGCTGATTTGGTCTTTCTAGTCAAGGATATGAAACAAAAGAGTACTGGCTGTGCAAATCAAAAGACATATGTAATCCTCTGAATATCAGATCATTTCTCCCGGTGCTTTGAGTTAAATATTTTGGCTGCTAAAATGTTATTCTTCAGTTAATACTGTTGTTCTTGTGAATGGCTGCTGTGGATGGAGTTCTTTTATGTGTAGTTCTCTCACCCAGAACACACAGGGTGATTTAACCTTTTCTCTGAAACATTGGGGGGTTTTTTTTGGGGGGGAGATTTTTGAGTCTAGTGAAGTCCTAAACAAACCATGTGAGCACCAGAAGAGCTAAAGAAATGGTAAAGAATATGCTGCCTTTCCTGAGGTGGGCAGTTCTACATTCTGTGTCTTCTTTCTGTCTGACCCACAGATCTGAAGGAAAGGGAAGAGTTGCTGCTCAGTATGGACAGATAGCTTGGGTTCAGACCTCACCTGCTCCTGTGCTGGAGAAATACAAATACTCCCTTAGAAAACCATGGTCAACACAGGCAGTTTAGCTGCATGGTAGGATATTAAATGTGCTAATAATAGTAGACATTTGGCGGCACATTTTGTCACTCTTTATATGTTATCTGCGTATTTTTAGCTTGAAAATGCTACAGAATTTCAACAGAATTTTGTGCACTCTGTGCACGCTGCTCAGCCACTGACTAAACACAGTTTCATTCCCCTGCTCACCCCATTTCTGTTTCCAAGTGCCATCCAGGCTCTGTGTGAGCAGGCTGGGAGTCTCTGGGTGAGCTGGACAGAAATTCAGTCCAGAGCAAGCAGTAGGGAAAGGGCAGAGCTGCTTTCTGGGCAGGTCACAAAGCTTATGTTCCACAGGTCCAGCCTGCTCTGAGGCTTGGAGTGTTGCACAATATTTTCATTCCTTTAATTACAAGATTTTTTGTCAGTTGGGATTTTGTGAGTTTTTCAAAACTGTCTGCATTGAACAATGTGTTGACACATTTTAGATGTCAAAGATGAGCAAGGTCACAAGTGCTGCTTCTTTAGAGAAGAATGCAGTGGTATCATTACTGCTGTTAAAAATCAGTATGTCCACAAGGTTCCCTACATCCAGTTCTGCTATGACCAGTTGCCCATGGAAACAATTCATGAAAGGTGACCTTCCCAGTCCTTTGATCTTGCCAGATCTCTGGGGAAAATCAGGGTTTTTTTACTGTCATGTAGGATTACCTATAGGCTGAAGGAAAATGTAGTTCTGTTGACAAAATCAACATGGAGAGATACGATAGAAATTCAGGTGTTAATTCATATGAGAGCCCTGTTCTTTCACATAAACCAGTTTCTTAGAAAATGTCTTATGATTAAAAGGCAGTGGTTATATTCCAGTTCAAAATACCACCCCGCAGCGTGTACGTTTTGACAAGGTTTATGAGTCTTATTCCTGAAAGCACTCTAATGCATAACCTTCACAGGTGATTTACAGTGGTTTTTAGGAGACTGGGTAATACTGTAAAAGGACAAGGTGAAGAGGGAACCGTATCCAATTCAGAAGTGATTAAAATAAGGTTAAGCAAGAGCCTAATTTACAGTATGTTCAGTTCACTTCATGAACAGTAGGAGGCATGAATGCTGGCAATATCCCAAATTCCTGAATGAATTTTCTTGGGCCTGGTAATCTGCAGATTAGCCACCTGGTATTGCTGCATATGTTCCTTTAAAAATCTCAGTAAGCACCTGTGTCATAATTTGGAGTGGAAGTAATTACAGACTGTGACTGACACTTCTATTAAAACCCTCTGGTTTTCAGGGTCCATTTCTTCCTGAGAGCCCTTTTTTCTTTCACTAATGCAAAAGTCAAAAATACATACTTTACTATTTTTTACCTCCGTAGTAAAAGGAGAAAATATATTGATTTTTAAGGTATTGCCTGCTCAAATGCAAACCACTGCCAAGTTGTAACCAGAAGTTTTGATGATTTGATCATAACAGTGTTTCTTCTTTTATAGGAGCAGCAGCCCCAGTAGCTGGTTATGCTTCAGGCTTGTCTTACACTGAATTTTCTCTCTGTCTCTTGTAAGGCCAGCCCAGCTGGAAGGTGACACCTCAAAAGGTTTGGCTTCTTTGCTCTGCAGAGAGCCACTCTGGGGGTCTGCTGCTCTTGGTGCTGTTCTGGGGAGGTGGGAGCACTCCTGTTCCCCTCCCATGAGCAGAGCTGGGGCTCTGTTTCAGTCAAGCCAAGCAGCACAGCAGCACTGGTGCTCCCCACCGTTCCCCCAGTGGAGAGGCAGTGCATTCTGCAGCCAAGTGAGGCATCTGTTGCCTCTCTGAGATGGGAGGGAGGGGCAAGAATTTTGAATTCCCCTCCTGGCAGTGCTTAGAAGAGACAAATAGCAGTAGAGAAGCAGCAAGAGGCGTTTCCTAAACCTTCTCTCAAAAAAGGCATCCTTTTCAGCCAGCCTAGGGCTGCTTGGCAGGCATAGTACAGCTTGAGTGCTTTCACTGGGAAACCATAGAATGGTTTGGGTTGGAAGGGGTCTTCAAAGCTCATCCAGTCCTGCAATGAGCAGGGACATCTTCAGCTAGCTCAGGTTGCTCAGGACCCTGCCCCATCTGACCTTGAATGTTTCCAGGGATGGGGCATCCACCACTTCTCTGGGCAACCTCTTCCAGAGTTTTCCCATCCTTGGCATAAAAAACTTTGTCCCTATACCTAATCTCAGTCGACACCTTATTAGTTTAAAACTATTACTCCTTGTCCTATCACAACAGGCTTATCCCCATCTTTCTTATGGGCCCCCTGCAATTATTGAAAAGCCACAACAAGATCCTCCAGGAGGGTTTTCCTCCCCAGGCTGAATAACCTCAACTCTCAAATGTTCCTCACAGGAGAGGTGATGAGAAAGGGCATAAACTCGTGCTTAACACCACCTTTACAGGATTGCTGCACTCCAAAAACCAAGTGGCCTTCTAGCAGCTGAGAAATGTAGGTGGTGGTGTGGGGGTTGTATTTCTTCTTTACCTTTTTCCACACTGCCTCTTTGTTGGCCAGGTTTGTTGTTAAAGTTCACTCTCTCGTCTGATTCTTCTCACTCATTGCTACTCGTGTACAAGAGCTTGTGTTTCTTTGCACCACGATATCACCTTGCTAGCTAATGCCCAAAGTATTTTTGGAAATTCATTAAAAATGTAAATGAAATATGCTTGTGTTATTTTAATTATGAATCAGGTGTTACCTAGGAGTTAACAGACAGCTTTCTAGATAATAACAGAGCTGTCAGTTTCTTCAGTGAAAATGTCACGGAGATACCCTTCAGTACCTTGTGATGTAATTTATCTATTCTGTTTTATGTATGTATCGTTGGTGGCATTTGGCATTTAATACTCTTAAAATTGCCATTTACCAAATAAAAAAATGTAGATGACTGCCTTAAAATAGGATCAAACATATTGCTGCCTTTGAGGGAAAGAATTAGATTTTATTCTGATCAAACTGATTTTACCCTAGTGTAACTTCTTTGGGTTAGTTGCCAGTAATGAATTCAAGTGGAGTACATTTTCTTGGAATCTGTGACTTAATTTTGTTTTTTGTGTGTCTTCTATTGATGTTTCTCCTTGATGCAATTCATACTTCATCTGTGAACCTGGCTGAACAAGGTGTCATCCTCTGCTCAGGAAATTTCTGAGATCCTGATTCTAGGGAGTTGGCAAACTCCAGTTCTCTGAGGTAAAACTCTTTAATGGGATAGTTCTTCAGCAAAATGACAGATACCTTGTGATCTGTGAGACACCTTGGGAAATCCAAGGTAAAAAGCTGAAATAGAAAAGAATCCTGCCAAGCTGGCTGTGGTAGGCTACTGAGTTATTGCCAGGAAGAGGATTAGGAAGGATTTTACAAAGATGAAACTGTGCTTAAATTCATAGTAGAATATATAAATGTATCTCCCAGTGGACCAGAAAGAATTTTAAATGCAGTATCTGGGGCATTTGGCTCCTCCTTTCTTCGATGCCAAGATCTGAACTCAGGAATTTCTATTGCTTCTTCTTCCTCCCTAGTTAGCTGCATTTACCAGAACGCTAAAGTAATGAGAGATGTGTAAGGAAATTAGTAATTTCTCACTCCCTGAGTTTGCTGAAATCAGTAACAGAATAGGAACTTGAGGCTTAATATCTTAAATCTATTTTGCTGTAATTTAGCGTACTACTTTGTGGGGCTGATATTTCTGGGTCTGAGAGATTTTAGCCTGCTAGCAGCTGCTAACTTTCTCCCAAGGAAAAGTTCCTCAAGAAAGCTTCTTCTCAAAACAATCTTGGCAAACAACTCTCCTTTCTCAAAACAATCTTTCTCCAGGTGGTGTTTTGCTTTTCTAGTTCTCACAACATTTTCGCTGTTTCTCTAGTGTAACCAATGGGATTAGAGAGGTGTCGTTCCTATTCACCAACCATGTTAAGTCTGGATCAGAACACCTTTTAAAAGTAGTAAGAATCAGACAATAAAGCCTTTTTTTCTATGCTCTTTGCTTTCTGAAGTATTTGGAGTCTCTCATCATTTTTTCGTGTCCTACAACAACACTACTTCAGTTCTCTTCACAATTAAGACCTGTTTCTGTATCTTCAGTTTATATTCACCTGTATATTATTCCCCCCCCAGTATTGCCTTGAATCCATGTTTTCTAGACTTCTCATCATTTTTGCTATCCTCTCCTTGGCATTTTCAGTTGATCCATGTTGCCATTAAGCTTGTTACCTGCTCTTTGGAGGACATAACACAGAAGATAAGACCCGCTCAGGAATGTGAACATCAGGAGAGGATTACAAAGTGCTTTTATCCATTCCTTCCAAGGTGGTGAAAACTTTGATTTCATTCTGGTCTGGCATCACATTCAGGCTGTGATCTGCTCCAGGTCTTGCTCTGCTGCTTAGTTCTCCTGGCATGGATGGTCAGGGAAGAGGAGCTGGGCCAGCAAAAATGTTCAAGGTAGAACAGCCTGAGCATAATGACTCAACCCTATTTCATCTCTACTAATTTCTTGAAAATTAGCCTGCATTATTTACCCACTTCCTGCTAAATAAATCAGAATATTTCTGTGTGACACTGCTGCTCAGCAGTCCTCTTAATGAGCATTGTGAGATGATCATTTGTAACCCTGAGCCCTGAACTTCCATTAATTTCAGTAGTCAGAGGTACTGCTGATTAAATGAGCTGTTTCCAGGAGAATAAATCTCCCTGCACACATAGAGAGAGTAATTGACAACACACCAAGATTACCTGTATGGCTATTCCAGATGTAAGAGTCCAGTGTGATTTTGTATCTGTTTGTAAGCTTGGGAGCAGTTTTAGAAACCTCTGCAAATGTTCCCCATTTTCAATGTGGAACAGCTTTTACAAGCCCTTGGAAACGTTAAAATAATGCTAAAAAATAAATGAAGCATTATTTGACCTGAAGCATGGTTGTTTCACTTTCCAACGTTGCAAACAACTAAAGAGCCTAGTTGTTTTGACCCACTCTGTTTAAAATGTTAATTGTGTAACATAAAGTTTAGAGATCTTCTGCCATTGCTAATCTCAATCTTCATTTCTCTTCTTAATTGCACATTTGAACAAGAAATTGTAATGTTTTTAAATTAGCTCTGACGATCTATTGGGCCTTATGTGAAGGAGAAGGTAGTTACTTGGAGGAGATGAGGTTTATACATGGCTGGATCCGGCTGGTTCCCAGCAACAGGAGGGAAGTTGCAGGAGAAGTTGCACTTGCAACGACCATTTTTGAAAAATATGTGTTGAATCATCATTAGTTTTCCTTTCCCCAGTCCTGCTGTCTGAAAGAAGCCCATGTTTTGTATTCAGAGTGCTGTTTGGCTGGTCTGGGAAGAAGCAAGGGTAAGTGATGGTGAGGATTTGATAACAAAGAATAAAATTACAGTGGAAATCAGGCAAGTTCTGTTTAGACAGGAGGGGGAAAATGGCCCAGGGTTTGCCATGCAGTATCTGATATCATGAAGAATAAACAGCGTTGTCTCCTTTAGAATTTTATTGTATATTAACAAATATTATTAATAAAATAATAAAGTCTCTAGCGTTTTATATCTGCATAAGGAGCATTCAGATGATCTAATCTAGTTCCCACTTACCATGGGAGACTGTGTCACATAGTCCTCTTTATGGATTTGTCAGATCTGTCCTAAAAATAGCTCTTTAAAAATAAAAAGTTACTATCTTGCTCCTCAGTTTGCAATGATATTTCAGACATTGCTTTCTTATGGCTAGGAGTCTTCCACTGATTTCCATTCAAGACTTACTCCTGACAGCTAATACTCACTTGTATTGGTGTTCTGCCACTTGTCATTCTTCCTCTTAAATGAAAAAACAATCTTTTTATGACTTGTCCTAATGGGTTTACGTAAAGGAATAATATCTCCACTTGAATGTGCCGGGCAAAATAAGTGAGGAACACTACATTTCATAAAATAGATTGTTGTATGTCCTGGTGCCTCTCTTCACTTCTTGTCTTTTTTATTGTTTTTATTCTTGAGCAGAGCTGAAAAAGAGTTGTATTGAGATAAGCATCACTGTGGCTTGTTTCATGGCATTAATAGTTTTATGTTGTTGTTACAAATGCTTCTGTTGATAAATTCTAGATAGCTTCTGCCTTTTTCAACAAAGCTAATCTTCCTTATCCTATCATCCTCTGATTGATTAACATGATCTTCATCCTGCCCGGTAATTTCTCACTGATAATTTCCCAACTCTTAGTAGAAACACTTATTATTGCTAGGCTCTCAAGCAGAATAACAAAGCACATAATAGCATTACTTTTCATCCCATTTCTATTAGGCAAGACTTTTCCTTTCTTTCAGAATGAAATTCCAGTATTTCCTGGCGTTGGCAGTGCTTTCCAAAGTTGTACCAGTCTTACAGGCCAAAGTTGTGCCTCGTTTTTCGTGGCTTTGGTAAAAATAAGAGATGAGCTCCAAGACAAATGTTTAAAGAAATTACCTTCCCCAGTTCTCTTTTATTTTTTTTTTTTGATCAGTAAGCTTCCATGAACTTTAAGGGTATTGTTACTCTGTTTTTATTGGTGAATATGCTGAGATGGCATAGTTGGAAAAGCATGGATCTCCAAGGCAAGTTAGTCACTTGTAATGGAGCTGTGGAGAAGTAAAGTTAGATGTCCTACTGTGTAGCCCCTCATTAAATTCTGTAGTTGTATGTCTGTGAATGCTCCTGTTTTCACAGGTAGGATGTCCTAGAGGCCATAAATTTTGCTTCTGTATTTCTGTATTAAGTTTATCTGCCTTATCAGGGATGCCTAGCCCTGCATTTTGTGCTAAAACCATTACTAAAGTAACTAAAACTCCAAAATAAGCTTTACTGAGACCCATCTAACTAGAGTGCTCCAAGAATCCTGCCCTGGACTTGGGCTCTTGGAAACACACCCTTGGCCCAGCTGTAGCTGCTGCTTTTGGTTGGAGGCATTGGGCAGAGCATTTCTGTTTGTGGTTGTATGTGGCTTACAGAGGGGCTATTAATATTTTTAATCTCAAATGTTTCATTTAGGATGACTCCCTGTGCTTGAGGCGTGGCACATCTCCCCTCCTTCCAGAGAAGGGTGTGAGGGAGGGTCCCTTCTAAGGTCTGCTGATGTTGGTGTTCTACTCTGCAGAAACCAATAAAGACTGATTTGCCCAGGGTGATAAACATGGACATGCCTCTGCTGGCCTCCAGTAGCAAAAACTGTTTAATCCAGGCGTGGCTACACCTCCCTGCCTCTCACATGCTGCCTGGGGATCGAGAGTGACGCTCCTCTCCCCATCCCCAAATAGTCTTTGCAGGATAGAAATTCAAATAACATGTCCATCATTACCAGCAGATCAGTGGCACAGCCAGCAGTAGGACTCGAGCATCGGAATCCTTTCCTTTTTGCTTTTTTGTCATTTTTAAAAAGGTGACAAAATCCAGTGGGCTGGGGAAAGAGAGCAAGGATGTTCCCAGTTACCTGGAAGCATTGTCCTTTCTGTGTGGATGGAATAGCTTGTGGCTGTTGGAGCTGAAGCAGTGAGGCATGGAACAGTCTTCAGAGAAAGTTCTCCAAGTAAGCTCATTTCAGAGTTGAAATTTGTTATTTATTACGAGTATTAGTACATGGAAATATATCTTTATCAGCTCTTTGGGGCTGGTCTGAACTGTTATCATCATTTCACACATGCTTTTTGTAACCTCACCATTTGTTCTCATTTTCTCTTTTCTCTTTCTGGCCACCTTGCTTCCATCTCTGAGCTTCTCAAGAGATTAAAGGGCCGAAATGCTGCTCCCTAAACTTACTTCATTATCCACAGAAAGTTTCACAGTGTAATTATAATGCAAATAGGAAGTTACTTATATTTAGAAAAGACAAGGCATTTAATTTAGTACCAAATAGCAGGAATGAAAGGTACTCTCTTTTCTATCTATGAAATTGCCCAGTCTTTTCTGGATAACAAATTTTGTTCAGGCTGCTTAATAGAGTTTCAAGTCGTGTATTAATTATTAAGCGTGATCCAAACTGTCACATTTACCAAGGGTTGCTGCAGTGGTGTAATTTAATGTCTACAGTCAGGAAATAAATCCCTGGAATATAGATTTTAGTCCTGACTATGCCACCTAACTAAAGTGACTGGAGGTGCTTCCCTCATCGCTCCAGGCTCATTTTTCTCTCTCTCTGAAATGTATATTGTGGCAAGTACCTATATCATGCTGCGTGAGTGACGAGTCCTTGATGCAGATAAGAAGTTGGAATTTACTTTTAGAGAAAATGTTTGTGTGTCAAAAGCTAAGTTTTGGTATGTTTTGAAGTAATTTGTCCTGTGAATCCGAAGATACTTCCAGAAATTCTTCAGGAATGGGAATATTGAAATTTCATCTTCAGTGTTGCTGCTGGTGTATTATTTCTTTCTTCTTGTGTTGGCTTTTCATGGCTTAACAGTGGTACTAGTGCATGTATTAGTGTTGAGCCATCAAATTATAGTACAAATTGGAGAAACTGTGACAAGTAGCAACAGCCTAAATTATCTTAAGAAACCAAAATTAATTAAAATCCTTTATGTCTGCACAAAGACTGCACACTGCATTAAGAAGTAATACTAAAAAAGAAAAATGAAAGTTTAAAATAATTAAAAAATAAATTTTCAAAAGGTGATGATGAGATATGTGATATAGCAATTTTTTAAATTTAAGCAGAAATGGCATTTGACAACCAGTGCTTCAGAATATAGATCAGTTATTTTCTGGCATTCTTCAGATATATTTTCAATAAGCTATTGAAATAGACAACTGTTTTTCTGTCCTTGTGCTAATGTATATCAGTAAATTGTAAATGGTAAGCAATTATAAATCAATGGAGACCACAAGCTCTAGAGATAAGCTATGCAGAAGTAGAGAAAAAGATAAAGTAATAGCATTATGCTGTTCAAGAAATAGAATTTTTTGAGCTGCAGAACCAAAGGGGATATTTAAAAATCAGAAGAAAAATAATATGGTGTTTTGCTATAAAGAGTAATGTAGACAAATAAGAAGGTAGTGAATAATGAGAACAAAAATTACTGTGAATCTGAGCAGTCCAGCAGATTAATTGCATGTGAAAGTCTATTCAGTTTTCTTGGAAATGGTAAAAACTGTTTCAAGTTAGATGGAAAAACTTTGACCTTTGCTTCCCAGCAGCTTCAGAGTGGGTCCTCTGTAGAGTTAAAACAAGAATGCACTCTGCTCTCCCTCACTTCTAGTCATGTGTTGGAACTATGAAGCAGAACTAAAAAATTAGGAGAATTCTTATTGATAGTAGTATCAATATCAATATTATGATACCGGATTTATTATTAATAAAATTTTCAAGACTGTTAATATGAGGCATGAAATTGACTTTGTAATCTTTTTTTACAGACAAAAAAGAAAAGGGATTGCAAAGAGATTTGTCAGTACTGGCTTGACCCTGTCTAGATGCCAGGCACCCACCATGTCACAGACCATTCTGAGTTGGAAGGGACCCACAGGGTCCATCAAGTCCAGCTCTGAAGTGAATGGTCCACACAGGGATTGAACCCCTGTGGTGTTGTCAGCACCTGCTCTGACCAACAGGGCTCCCCAGAGTCAAAGCCTCTTTCTTGCTCCCCTCCACAGGTGGATATGGGAGAAAAAAGAGAATGAGAGGTTCATGAGTTGACATAAAGACAGGGAGAGATCACTCACCAAATACCAGCGCAGGTGCAACAAGCTCAAATTAGAGAAATTCATTCAATTTATTACTAATAAAATCAGAGCAGGATGTGGCTACATCCGTCTTCGAGCCTCCAGGGGTTGGCTCTGCTGGATATGGGGGAAGCTTCTGGCAGCTTCTCACAGAAGCCTCCCCTGTTGCCCCCTCACTACCAAATCCTGGCCACACGCACCCAGTACAACGTTTGGAAGTTGTTCTCCCCCGAGATCCAAGGCTGACCCATGTTCAGTTGAGTGGTTTGGTTTCCCTTTCTACACATGCCAGTGTAGCTGAACATGTGCCCTGTTCTAGAGTCCTGATGGGAAGGCTAATTGCCCCCCCAGGGCTGGGAGGGGCTGGGAAGAAGTTGGGTGTTCTGGGAGGGATGTGCTCTCCTCCCTTACAGCTGCAGGAGCTGCTCTTTGTGCTGGGGAGCAGAGCCAGGTCTCTGCTCTCCTGTGAGGGAACTGGGGATCCCCAGTTTTTAGTCATCTTTTGGAAGTTCTTGTTTTGGAACAAGATCAGGTGTGATTTGATGTTAACCTGTGGAGACACAACTTACCAGGGGTAGGAGATAGTTCTGTGGGCTTATTCTGATGGGCATCTTATCACGGGCTCCAGGCCAGTTCTTCATGCACCATTTCTTGTCTTTTTGATGTTTGGCTCAGGAAAAGCATGTCCCTCAACTGTAATTTAACCAGAAGGCACCTGAGTGATATTCTTTAGCCCTGTCATTGTTCCCTGATGGACACACCAAACACGCCTCCACAGGAAATGTCTGCATTTCAAAAGGTTCCTTAGGAGTTTGTTTCCATCTTTCCTGGTAAAACAGGAAATGGAAATTGAAACAGTCATGGAAATGTTGGGGTAACTTCAGTGACATATCACAATGAGAAATTATAGCTGGGTAAACTATTTTTTAAATATTATGGGTTACTAAGTAATTAGTAAACTGCTTTAGACACACACACACACATATGTAAGTACATCAAAGCATTTTTTACTAGTGTTGCAGTGAAACAGTTTGAGACTTCAGCTTCAATACAACAGAGCCAGGAGATGCTTTGATCCAAGTGCCAAACTGCACCTTTGCAACAAACAGGACATGCTTTGATGTATTAAAAAAAGAAAAAATAAAGATGGAATTTTCATTCAGAATTAAGTTTTCTATCCTGAATTTTTTTTTTTTCATTTATTTTTTCTGACATGAGAAATTTGGAAGGTAACTCTCTAGGGGATTGCATTTCCTTCCTGAAAGTCTGTGGGGCTCAAATGTGGTCCCGTATCTCCACATCAGGATGGGAATTGCATTAGGGAAAACGGTACCTTTATGGTTTTAAGTCAAGGTGAACGCACAGCAGTTTGAAATGGGAAGCTGAACTGGTTTTCACCACAGTATGGTCTCTGGTATTGACACAGCCAGGGTTAGGTTCTTGAAAAACTTCTCTCTGGAAAATTCTGCTCCTTAAAGTAAGTCCAGTGTTTGTGGTCAAGGACACTTTCTCTTTGTCCTTGCCTACCTACCTGTGTGTCATGAAATAGCTGCTGTAGATAGCCCCAGGGCTGGCAGCAACTGGGAAAGGGATTTCTGTGTACACTGTGTGTTATTTTGATAGCCATTAGTGGAGGAAGCAAATCTATTTTTTAATATTTTTTGAGCATCACAGTGAACCTGAAAAATGAAGACATAAATATTCAGCTCTTCCTAGGAAACCCAGTTCTCATTTCATGTTTTCGGTATTCTAACAGGGCTAAAATAGACACCTTTGACTAAAAGCAATATAAATGAAGGTAAAAATTTAAACTTAGCTGAGAAAGAGTATAAAATATGAAATAAAATAATGTATAAAATATGTAAGCTCTTGAAGTAGTTCAGAAGATTCTAGTCCCATCTTGGAAATGGAGGAATGTTCTACGTGTGCTCAGGCCAAAAACTCTGTTACATAGGTCTTAGTGGAAAAAAAAAAAAATTCAAGTGAGGTGATGAGTGATCACTGGCAGGTGCAAGAAGGCAAGAAACTCGATCAAGATTTTGCCAGCAGAACGTGTGTGGGTTGTTTGACTTTGAAAGGGTACGAGCACTTTTCTGGAATAGTCAAAGCAACCAAAAAAGAGCCAGCCTAGGACAAAGCTCCAAACATGGTCTGTAAAATGGCAGCATTTGTGTTGCTTAGTGTATGGAATATTCTTCCTTGTGCTAACTTTTCTTTATATTGTCACATGAACTTTGTATTCTATATCAGAAAATAAAAAGGAAGGAAGAAAGCAAGAAGATATAAAAACGGATAAAAAAGAAATAAAAAGCAGGCTTACTGTAAAATATATCTCCCTTAAAGCATTGTTAGAAACCCTGTTTTCATAGCTTTTAAACTCTTTCCTCTATCCAGGGTTTCCCCCTGGACCATTAAAGAGGCCAAAACAGCCCCAGCAGCTTACTTGTCTACATGCCCTGAAGATGAGCCCTTCAAATTTATGTTCAGCTTTCTGGGAAGCGTCCTCCCATGGGTGTCTGGAGCTGTTCCTCTCAGCTGGTGTGCTCTGTGTACTTGTTACTGCTCCTGCAGAAGTGCATCCGCCGAGCAGGGCGGGACATCTCCAGGGGACACATCTAAACAGGAACGGGGTGGATTTCCACACCTCCAGCTCTGAGATGAGCAGCTCGTGGTCTGCCCTCACCATGGGCCCTGCTGGATGCAGCAGCTTGGCCCAGAGACCTCTGGCACCCCAGCCAGTCTGAATTAGTCTGAGATTCTGACACGTGATTTACATTTGCCGACCCCGTGGGCGCAGTTGTCGCCGATTCTTTCTCACGTAGATTCATGCTTTGCCAGCTGAAATAGAGTTGTTCTTACCCTGTTCTAACGAGAGAGATCATGGCTGTCTGCCCTGAGCTAGTCAGCTAAACCTCTTGTTACAGTGAGCAGAGAGATGTGGATGTTTCTAACGCCTGGTGCATCTTCTCCTAAGGAAGCATCCCAAGGAGGTGTTAGATGCATTGTAGCCTGAAAGCACCCAACTCTCCATTGGTGATGTGGTTTGAGCTCAAATTATTCCCATAACTGAAAATCCGTGAGAGACCAAATTTTCAGTTACTGGAAATAAGGTAGTTTTACTAAGAAAGTATCCATAGGACTATAATAGATGACCCCATCTTGAAAAAAAAAGTGCAAAATCGAGGTTTCAACTAGATATTAAAGAAAGTGAGATTTGCATCTAAAAGACTGGTGAATTTTGGGGTGGTGTGTTATGTAACTGAAGGATAAGTAAAGAAGGCATCTTCCTTTACTGTATTTCATAAATTTGGATGACAATCTAAATTGTCTAATTTTTCTAAGCTGGCAAATGTTAAGAACCAAATAAAATGCACATCTCTCATTTTGCCTTTTCCCTGCTGTATTTCACAATCTGTGGAAACCTTGTTTTGGAAAGCCAGGCATTTTATTTTCTGCTTTGGTGGTGCCAGGTTCCTTGCCAGTTGCGTGCCACATGCTTTACTGATACTTAATGCTCATCTATTTTAGAGCCACCATTGTCCTAAGTCCCTGTCAGGCAGTAAGCATCTTTTTAACTGACTCTCAAGTGATTTAAAACTTACAGACTGAGACATATTAGGTGACTTCGTGTGGCCCTAAGAGTAATTTCCGCTCTCTATTGCTGTTTGTTAGCTTAGGTCGTATTTTCTACTGTGGAGCAGTTTCCCCTACAACCCTTTTCTTGCTCATGTCCTCTGATGTTCGAGGCTAAGCCACCACTGGTGTTGTCCCTGTTTGGGACATGAGTCACAGTTGTCACACTGTCTGGAGCAGCTCACCTCACCCAGTCTCTGATCTGGCTCTAATGTGCAAGATGGAGACCACAGTCTCTGAAGAAACATGCATAACCCAGCACAGTTAAGGAAAGAAATCTCAAGGGACAGGATAAGTGCTCTGTTTACACTGATTTTTTTTCCCCCCTTGAAGTTAGTCTTGCTCCTAAATGCATAAATATGCATGGGACAGCTTTTTTTTTTTTTTTTT
>WAAE01017739.1:0-72809 GCA_013400495.1 Nicator chloris | reverse complement strand
CTCCTCTCCTCTCCTCTCCTCTCCTCTCCTCTCCTCTTCTTCTCTTTCTTTCTCTTCTTTCTCTTCTCCTCTCTTTTCTTTTTTCTTTTCTTTCTTTTTTTTTAATGTTTTGATGTCCCCTGTGCTACAGATCAACCTAATTTCACTGATAATGAAGCTCTGAAACACAGACTGTGCATGTACTTATATCCATATATGAAATCTCTTTGTACAATGGTAGCATTTTGTATGTTCATTCTTTTGTCTCCACACTACCTGAAGTGTATACAAAGAGCTACTAAAGGTTTTTGTAGTATCAGAAATGTTTGCTTGCAGATGAACAGAAACGCAGAGAAATTTTGGAGATCAAACACAGGGGCAGTAGTAGCACCAGCGTTCAACCCCAAGTAGCTGTTGCTTCTCATCCCAAATTTACTCATCTAGCCAGATCCACCAAGTCTTTCCAGCCACCCCAAGCCCCCAGGCACTGAGACCATGTAGCTGTTTGAGATCCTACCAAGTTCCAGGTCATCCTCCCAGTCCAGTAAAATCTATATGCCTGCTTTTGCAGATACATGTTTTGAGGACACTTTTTCTATAAGTTACTGCATTTGAGGAGAGTAAATTATATTGTAGTCTTCAAATTGTAAAACCAGCTACTAAGAGGAACCCCTTCCTTTGGAAATGCTAATGAAAACAACTGAATTCAACTTAGGTATAATAAAACTTCATTAATTTAATGAAATGGGCACAAAACCAATTTGGATAAATGTGTGGTTTTAGTGAGTAAAGGTCTTACTCATGCAGCAAGCAGTGGCTGTATCCTCATCGTAAGTAATTAAACCCCTTTCAGATAATCAAATAAACAGAGGGTTTTTATATTTTTCTTTCTTACCAAGTATTGTGCTATTAAGAAGTATTTTGAGCTCACAGGATGAAGGACAATATAGAAGTGCAATGTATAATAACAATATTATTGTTATTATTATTATAACTATTATTATTATTATTATTATTATTATTATTGAGTACACTGGCTTTCCTTTTAAGATTTTCTACTTATTTCAGTTGCACATTTTTAATTGCTTAGAGAAATAGTCATATCTCAGAGTTGGTTTAATTAGAATTATTGATGTCTGAAGCAGCACCCAGGCTGGGGAAACTGGGGTCTGATCAAAGTCACAACTAATGGTTTAGTGAAGTTAGAGATTCACTCTGTAATTAACATTGAAATAGAAAGCATGTGCTTTCCAAAAGCACATTTTATGCTAAGGAAAAAGGCACTTTTTTATTTGGAAATATTCATTGCACCATTTAAAAAGAAGGATAACAGTAATGACTGAGTTTTTCACCTGGAAGAAACACTGGCTGCAGCATTGTGCTTTTACAGACACTGGTATACTTTACTCTCCTTAATAAATTTTAGAAGTGCATGTGAAATAGGAAGTTCACTTTAAGAAGGGTTTTAAGACTTCTGGAATTTTGAGTCTTCTGGGGGGATATATTTCTGGCTCGATTGAAAGTACATATAAATGTTTACAATTTTTAAATGTATTCTATAGAACAAGTAAGTTTAACACTGGACCAACATCTGATTTGAGGTGCTGAAGAAAACAGACGACATTAGGCAGTCGGTATTTCAAAGTCTCTTTAAAGCTCACTGACTCCTGAGGATGCACAGGACAGCTGAGCATGTGGGATGAATCCTCACCTTCATTCCGAAGGTGTCAGTGGATATCCCGTGTTGGTTTAGCATATTTCTGTAGATTTTTTTGGCAACATGCTGACTCTGATTACGTACTGAAGTGAAATGCGGCATGGTCCAGGTTTGACTGGGAGAGCACACTTATTTCATATTTCTCAAACTTCCTGGGTTGGGCCTGGGAAATCACGACACCAGCGTGGTTTTCATGACTGTGCACATGGTGTGACAGAGTTGGGAACGTGGGTAAATTTAACTGCACTGCTGGAAGGGGCGGTGAGTGACAGATGGAGGGTGGTGGGGCTGGAGAAAGTTCGAGCAGACCAAAATAGAGAGCGACTTTTCCTTGCGTGATGAACACAAGGAGATAGGCAAAGTGGTGCAGGAGTCTTGATTTCTCTTAAGCAGCCCTTCCAGGCTTCTGTTTGGTATGCACTGTAGGGTCTTTTTGTGCACCCTTCTTACTGTCAGAAATAAATATGTGTATTCAGAGGTGGCTGAGGATCTTCCCTTGTTGAGAGCAGTTGCAATTCAGTGTGCTGTGTGGAAGACCCACCACAGGTTTCATCCTTTTATGAAACTGTGTTCACACATTCTCCAAAAGTATGCATTTTTGTCATTTGCACTTTATTGATCAGCCCTTCCTGAACCATTTTCGTCCCTAATTAAGGATGCAGAGAGCTTTACATTATTCTGCTTATGATTTCAAGAGCTCATTTTATACTGCTTGTTTGGGGATTTGCTTCCTTGGGAGAATTTATTACTGTATGAATGAAAATGCTTTTCTGAAGCTGTTAATCAGTTCAAGATTTAAAAAAAACTAATTGAGAATATTTCTCATTATTATTAAATTCTCAGGGGTGCTATAGGGTGTGCACACTATTATCATCTAAACCTGTAATTTGGATTTGCTTCTTGTGCCCTTCGGCACCATGGTATACATGGGAATTTTAAGGAGAATGACTGACACTTGGCCAGCCCAGCCACAGTGCAGAAAATGTGCTCTTTATTATTTTCTCATCAGCTGCTGCCTCCTGTTAGCAGTGACATTGTTTTGACAAGTGCTGTTTTGATATACTCAGTTATAGAAGGGCTCAAACTAATCAAAAGAACTTCCTAACACTGTGGACTATTGGGCTGCAGTATAATCTCAATGAAGTGGGGGAGGACTCATCATGTGAGTTGTTCTAAAATTGAGGCAAATCACTGAAGTATTTCTGGAAGGGAACATCTATTCTCTGTCATGGGATGCTCCAGATAAGATAATAGGCTATTTCTATCACTCTTTGATGTTGAAACTTAGCATTTCAAGTGCTAGATGGAGTGATATATTGCTCATGCATTGTACCTAGAGATTGTGCATGAAGTCTGATGGCACTGGGTAATAGTGCTGAGGCTCATCCATGAAGCTTTTATACACAGAGCCAGTGTCACCTGAATGATTCCTTTTGTGCAGTGCACTGGATTGCAGACAGCTGGTAAGTTGGGTGGAGAGTGCCATTTGTCAGTGTCCTCTTTTGTAAGGGGTTTAATTCGTCTTCTGTAGCTCTGATGAAACAATCTGCAGCCTGCAGCCTGTGTAGTTCATCAGTTTTCATTCAAGTGAGCATTCCTTCTGAGGCAGAATCAGAGACTGACAGAATGGCTGAGGTTGGAAGGGACGTCTGGGAGTCACCTTGTCCAACCCCACTGCTCAGTTACGGCCACCTGGAGCAGTTGCCCAGGACCACGTCCACATGGCTTTTGAATATCTCCAAGGATGGAGACTCCACAGCTTCCCTGGGCAGCCTCACACTGCAGGAGTGTTTCCTGATGTTCAGGTGGGCCCTGCTGTGTTTCAGTTTGTGCCCATGGGCCCCTGTCTGTCACTGGGCACCGCTGAGAAGACCCTGGCTCCGTCCTCTTGGCACCTTCCCTTTGGGTGTTTCTGTGTGTCTGTAGGATCCCCTCTGAGCCTTCTCCTCTCCAGGCTAAACAGGCCCAGCTCTCTCAGCCTTTCCTCCTGGGAGAGATACTCCAAGTCTGTTATTTATCCTCGTGGTCCATGGCTGATCTCTCCCCAGCTGTTCCATCTCTGTCTTGTGCTGGGGAGGTCAGAACTGGGTCCAGCACTTGAGGTGTGGCCTCACCAGCTGAGCAGCAGGGAGAATCACCTCCCTCACCCTGCTGGCAATACTTTGTTTAATGCACCTGAAGGCCTCATCCACCTTCTTCACAGCAGAGTCATCCTTCTGCTTCACGTTCCACTTGGTGTCCACCAGGACCCGCAGCTCCTTTGGTGTCAAGCTGCGTTCCAGCTGCTTGGCACCCATCAGCTGTTTTGTCTTAACATCTGTCCCTTTAGGGGATTATCCTTGAATTTTGTGGTCTTGGCAAGGAATGTACGACTCTTTAATTGCGGGATGCCAAAAATCACTTGCCAAAAGTACTATTTATCCTCATTGATATATTAGTCTTTTTATGAGATACTTAATGTATTTTGTCATGCCGATTTTCTGAAATGGAATTGTGCAATCTGTGGTAAGTTTTTTGTATGGTTCAGTGAATCTGAATTTACAGCAGTTATGCTTTCAATAGGCTTAAAGCAGCTGTGTATGTGGAAGTAGTTTGCTTTAGGAAAGGGTTTGAACTTTCTTTTTAAAAATCCGTATAATCCTGGCTGTGTAGAAGAATGCCTCTGTGTGCTGAGGGCTCCATTGATTAAAGTCCATTGACACAACAGACCTCTCCTATTGATCTTGGTTTTCATTTTATTCTAGTATGCATATCTAATACTCTGAGTAGTTGCTTATGTATAATATATGCAGATACAACTCCAGTATCACAGTTTAATTGAATTAGCAATCGTGGATGAAGATACTGAACATTCTTAAAACATAAAGCTTGTTTTCGTGAATCATGAAGGTAGGGAAGGTTGGCCTTGCCTCTACCTGGTTGCTTGAGAGTATTTTTATAGGGAATAGAGAATGGTGACCTAAATGGCAGGACAGTGGACTGGAATTACAGAGTTGAGAAGTTTCTGACAGTTTGGCTTTGGACAACTTTGGAAAGTTCTTTGTATCTCTCTCTGCACTATTTATCTCTATTTACCTGTTAATTGCACATTATAGCTCTCTACCAATAAATTTATATTATTATATATTATATAAATTAAATCATGGTGGTCTATGATTTACTAGTGGTCTGCAGATCAGTTTCTCTGCAGAAATGCTATTGGGTTGATTTACATGGGTAACTGTAGCATGAAGACCACACACTGTTCCTAAATAAGTAGGTAAATACTACATTTGGAGTCCTGACAAAGTGCCCCAGTGTGTTTAGGAACAGCATAATGTCAAAAAGAGTAAGAAAGGACATCCTGCAGAACTGTGGGATGCTGCCAGCAGGTACAAGGTGTTAGCAGGCAATGAGCTGAACTTCTGTCCTGAAGTTCAGTGCCATTAGCCCAGTAATGGCTGGAGCTGGCAAACAGGTTCTTTTGGCCTGTGTGTTCCTCATGCCCATCTTCAAACCTGCTTGATTGGCACTATTGTTCCAAGAGCTGGAATACATTAAATACTGGGCTAGTAGCCCTGCTGTTTCCAGGATGATGTAGTTTGAGAGAATATTGACCATCAGCCTCAAATTTGACAGCAAGTCTCTGCCTCAGGTTGAAACTTAACCCACCAATTGTGAAGACAGTCTGTTTCTGGCTTGTGGAGTGATCATTAACATCCTGTTTGCAGTGAAAGCTCAAATGCAATACTAAATATGAAATAGTTCTTTACCCTGCCAGGCTTTCTACTGAATGGTCTCGTTCCAGTTCTTATGTCCTACATCACCCAGTAATCTTTAAATATGAGAAGAAAAAATCCTTTCAACTTCAGTCTTGTGAAGGGAGATTTATTTGAGTGATCCAGGATCTTTCAGTTGCATACTCCAAGTGTGTTGCATATTTAGCATGGAAATTGATGAATATGAGGGTGTGAGAGAGACATGCACTAAAATAATAAATACATCATCTTGGACTGTGTATAAATAGATAAAGTAATAAAATGAATTTCAATAAATTAGATGCTATATATTAAAATAATTAATCTTAAAAAATGCTGGTACAACTAGTCTGTTATTATTCTGATATTGGTTTATTCCATTTATTCTTGGTCAGATCATCATTCTGAATTTGCATGTGAGTTTCAAATGATGAAAAATCTTTATACCAGTCCAAAATTACACAATCAAGCATATTACAGCTGTTCTTTAATTATAAAGGATGATGGGCACACATTTCATCCCAGAGAGCCATATAGTACTGTTAAACTGTTTGTGTGGGTTTGAGTATTCATGAATGTGAGTTTTATTCACTATCTTAACAAATTTAAAATTTTATGGTTTACCATTGTGTCCTCAAAATAGGAAAATGGACCAAAGCCTGTAGCATTTATACAGGCAAAACTATTCCTGCCCGAGAAGGAACTGCAAAAGCCAATATAAATATAAAGCAATTAAAATCAGTCTGTGGAAACAGCCAGGACTACTGAAGAGAGAGGGATATGTTCTTTGGTGTTGATTGTTTGCCCAGAATCTCCTCACGAGTTAAAATGAACACAATTAAAAAGGAGGTTAAATGTCAAGGAAAAATTTCCTAAGCTTGCTGCTGGTGTCAGGCAGAAGTGGGGGCAATCTTTATCCCCTGAGCTACTTAAAGCTGTGAAACTAAAAACTGATGATTAAAAATTGCAGTAGATAGTTCTCAGACAGGTGTCTTTCCTGTCCTTCCTGGTTTTTCCTATCTCTGTTGTCTTAAGAATGAAGTGGCCCCATGAGGCTGAGCAACAGCCACCAGTCATTATTCAAATGTAACTTAATTACAGAGTTATCTGCATTCTCTAAGTTACCATTTGTTTAACAGCTAAATGGCAGTACCAGCTGCATCCTTGGTATTCCAGGCACACTGGGTTGCAAACCTGTGACAAGGTCAGAGAGTTGTAGCCTCTGCTGCTTTGACTGGGAAAATCTGGCAGGGTGGCTGCTGGCACTGTATTTCTGCTTTGTACTGCATATGTTTAAAAATGCAGGCAGGCAAGCTCACTTGTAGTGAACTGTCAAAGCTAATATAGAGATTTAATGATACAAAAAATGTAAGGGTTAATAATAAAGGATAAAATTCAGCTTTTATATAAGTTTATGTAAAACTGTAGAGGTAGACAGGTGGGAGGGTTTGTTGGAGTTTTTTAGAGAGAAAGAGGTTTTTTCATCTGTTCTCATCCAAAGTCATTGTCTTTGCTTTCAGGGTTTATTTGAAATAGTTGAATGAATCCTTTGCAGCAGGGAGACTGTTTGCAGAGTGCTGTCAGTGCCATCTCTTTCTTGCTATCTCTGTCTTCTGCAAGTGAGGCTTAGGCTGGAGTAGATGAGAAGAGGCTGTATTTTAAATATAACTAATGCCTCAGTTGGCTGGGTGCATTTTTCTGGTGTTTTTATGTTGAAGAAAAACACTGTGATGTGGAAAACAAAGCTGAAATGTTCTGGAAGTAATGGAGTCAGCTTTCAATGTACAATTTTAATTCAGGAAGCTTGAGACCTGTGTGATCCTTTCTTGTTAGTACACTCTTTACCTGCTTATAGGTCTCCTAGTCAGTGGAAACTAAAGATAAGAAATGTATATTTTTTTGCATGGAAAAGAATAAAATAATGGTTTGATGAATAGACACTTTTACAATAAAACTCTTCTGTCTCATTGAGGCTGTAGATTGCTAGCTGTTACATGACACTGAACAGTTTTCCTTTTAGTATTATCACACAGTGACTTAAATGTGATGGAGCATTAGAAAAGATTGAATTATTTTAATTTTACTTTTTCACAGGGTTCTGAAGCCATTGTGTTTTATTTTGAGATAAATTATCCTATTTATCTTGTCTGCATAAATACCTTTATGAATAATGCAAGAAGCTGCTAAAAGTAAAAATTACAGACCTGTCCTTAAACGAAAGGATTAATATCCTGCAAGAGCTTATATGAAACCAACTGGTGCCTTTATTCTTCAACACAAAACTGTGCCATTTAGGAGCATTTGCAAAGCCACTGTAGTGCAGTGTTGCCAGATCCATTAGCAGTTCTCTAGTAATGGCAGTGAAATGACTGAATGGGGTAAAAGCAGGCAAGAGGATGGTTTGTACGAGATCCCCTTTTACGTGGATGTTAGAACAAGGCTTGAATGAAAAAAAACCTACAAAAATAGTGTCATGGTTTTAAGAGCAGCCATGTCTTACATTGCATTAGAGCAAGAAATGAAAAACACTACCCTTAATGCAAAGGTAGCACAGATATTTAGCCAGAGACTGCAGAGGAAAGTTAAGATTATGAAACTTTTTGCTTCCCAAGGAAACATTAAACTGGCAGTTTCTCACAAGCACTCAGTTTTAGACTATTTAGATACGAAGAGAGACATGCAGAAAGCCCCTACAAAACTGCCTGTCCTGCTGCCAGGAGCACTGAGGGCAGGCAACACCTACAGCATGGGAACACAGCCAAGAGATGCCCACCAGTTGTTTCTTCTGGCCTGTGTGAAGTGACAGAACTTCTGATCAGGTTTTAGTGTGCTCCTCTGAAAAAGATGAGAATTTCTACACTGTGTTCACTCACAGGTCAGAATTGCACACTTTCCTTTCAGCTTAACATGACTTTAAGAATAAAGTACATATAGCACATTCTGGTAAGCATCTGCACACACAAAAACCACAAAAATAGTGTGTATCTAACTGAAATTCTACAGCAAAACCCCAAAGCAGACTTGGATAGACTTTTGTCCTGAGGCAAGTATGCAGATATGGTGCTGGAATCTAAAGCTGGAAAAGTAATGATGAAGAAAAGTGAATTGATTCTAATTCCCTTAACTGACTGGCTGTTACATATATCAACATTTTTCTGTGCAGAAGAAATGCTCAAAAAAAGGGTTTTGAAAAGACATGGGATGTCTAGCTGGAAATGGTCTATTAAATGAACTAAAAAATGTCATGGTATATGAGACACCATTTTAGAAAGCTGTTATTTGCTTTTCCCTCTTGGTATTCTGAGCATCCTGAACCCCAGTTTCTAAAACATCCACCATATTTTCCTGTTCCCGCAGACCTGTGTTTATACGTATGCTCCAAACAACAGACAGGATCATAGGAGAAGCTTGCAGAGCTCATCGTGGTATTTCCACCCCTTTTAGTGTTTATGTGCACCGTTTGAAGAGACAGTAACGTGTTAGATAAAAGGAGATGCCGTTAAAGGTTTTCCTTGTTGATGCCGCTCTTCGTGCGCGCCGCATCACGTGGTGCTGCCAAAGGAATCCTAATCCTAAGGAATCCTGCTGCAGCAGCAGAGGGAAAATTGCTTCCCCATTCTGCTTCCTGCACCATCCTCCCAGCACCTGTATGCAGGAGCAAGGAGGAGAGCTGAGCTTACCCTGAAGAGGAGAGGTGGAGGTAGGAAGCAGAGCTTGAAGAGTTTTTTACCAGTTGCTTCCACACCGGTGGTGTCTGTCACGGTGGATTTTCCCAAAAAGCCCACATGGCTTCTCTTTTCCTTTGCCCACTGCCCCCAGCGTGGGTAGGACAGTGCTGGCATAGCTCCACTGGTTTAAGGAGATGGAGGAAGTAAGGGAAGAACCTGCAAAACCGAAAGCAAGTCTTTTTTTTCCAGCTCTGCTGGTGTAGAAATTGGTTGGTGTCTCCCTACAAATCGGGGAACAAAAGCTGTGACAGGTATGGTACTGCCACAGTAAAGTCATCTAGTCTTGAAAGAGTTCTATCTATTATTTTACTTTTTGACATAATGTAGAGACATAACCTAATGGCTCTTCTTCCACTGAGTAAAGTGCTGCTTAGCTTTGGTACCCTGGCAGACAGGCTTTCTGAGAAGTAGCCTGCTAGTCAGTTAGTGTCCTTTGCCATGAGCCTAAATCATGTACTTTTGAAAGGCCTTAAGTTTAGAAATGGACCTTAGGAACACTCTATTAATTTTGTAAATGAAAAATGTAAAATTGAACAGGTAGAAGTCCAGCACACGACTGACACAAGGAAGCAGTCAGTTTTAAACAGAAACGTTCTCCAATCCAACACTGGGAAAGGAAGGCGAATAAGAAGAAGGACTCATTTGCAATTGACCTGCAGTAGCAAAGTCATTCACTTTCCAAATAGGATTAAACCTGTTTCATCAGCCATGACATGTGAAAAGATCATGGTTATAAATTCCATTTGCTGTAATGAATTGAAAGTGTCTGAGTTTGCAAGCAGCACTCACCGTTGATGGACAGCTAGATTCGTGCAGTGTTTTAGCACTAAAATTAGCTTCCACAAAGTACAAAGTACAGAAAAGGTGGCAGCAGTGACAGATCTCAAAGCATTTAAAAATTGACTTTATTGTTAGATGGGAGCTGAATAAAGCTAGAAATGAATAGTGTTTATGATCCTGTTATGTAGATAACTTGCTTCATGCTTGAGTGAGGGCTACACAAATCTTGGAAAACGGCATTTTTTAGGTTTCTCAGCCATATTTCAACAAGAATAAATATTGTTACTGAAATGAGGAAAAATCGAACTTCTCTATGGCATTGCTTGTAAGATGTAAGAAAATGGGATTGTGTTGAAGGATACCTCATCCAAATTGATTTCCATGTACATCAACATGACTCCAGCGCAGTCCATGAAACCATATTGGTGTATGTGTTTTGGAAATTGAGATAAAAGCTGTGTTCTGTGGTTAGTTAATCACCTTAACTCAGTCTGGCGTCAGGATCATGAGATATTTGTCCTTTGATGCTTGTGGAGCTAAGAGTAGTTTCCAAATCTATTTTCACCAAGTTCTTTTTTAGTTTGGTGTGCACAATTTTATGCACATTTTACGTGTGCTAAGAAAAAAAAAATCTCAGTGGGTGAAAGTGGGAATTATTTGGGAATAATTTGAGTCTCCTTTTAATTGATAAGTTACCCAGCTGAAAACTGTCCAAAATTGGGGGGGGGGGGGGNGGGGGGGGGGGGGGGGGGGGGAGGGAGAGGAAAGCTTGAGCTGAATAGAGGAATGCAAATATAATGGCTTCTTAAATTACCACAAGGTTAACATGTAATTAATTTGCTAATTTTAATTACAACCCTACCAAATGTGCTGAAAAATGCTCAAAGGGGAGAAGCAGCCAGGTGCCAGCCATGATTAGCCAAGGTTACTGGCAATTACGAAGTCTCTATTAAACACGTTACAGAAATTTGAGAAACCCCTTTCTAAAAACAGCACATTTATTGCAGCTCAACAGGGTATTCATCATGCTGTATCTTTCCATTGCTACAGACTTGCTGTCATTTGCCTTGCTCTTTCCCAGCTAAACATTTTATTGCAGCTGAAACGTGGACTGCTTTTTCTGTTTGTCACACCCTGTTACACTTGTACTAGGTATTTATTTTGATCATATAAACAGAAGAGATCAACCACTGTTTGTGAAGTGTTCTGAGCACCTTCAATTCCAGATAGCTGCCAATATTGCAGCTGAATGCTGGAAACACAAATCCTGAAGGAAATGTTTTTTCTTTCCAAGGTGTCCTGGCACACGCAGTTTGTAAAGCAGGAATATTGCTGAAACTGCCTTTTCAGTGGGCAACCTGTTCTGCAGTGCTTTAAATGCAAAGACAAATGTAATTTCTGAGTTAAAAAAGCAAACAAAAACCACCAACACAAACGAAAAACTGAACGAGGAACAAAAAATCTGCATGTTCGCTTTGCATTTTCAACAAATCATGGTGTAAAAGAACGTCTTGTCTGTAACAGATTACATGATGTATTATTGTTATTTTTTATTGTCGTTACGTGAGTCATGCTTTAAATGTCTGTTGTTTGGAACTGTAATAAACCTTGATCCATCTTTTAAAGGAAATCTTTAAAAAAAGCTCCAAACCAATAAGATTTTTTTAAAAAAACAAAAACAAACAAACCTACAGTATTGGTGTCAAAGGAAATTAATTTCCTGGCTGGCTTGTGTTTTTCTCTGAGGCAGATATTGATGAGTGTGCAGAGGGGATCATTGAGTGTCACAACCATTCACGCTGTGTTAACCTCCCAGGGTGGTACCACTGTGAGTGCAGAAGCGGTTTCCATGACAATGGAAGCTATTCTCCTTCCGGGGAGTCCTGTGTTGGTAAGCAATCAGCAGCACCGCCTTTTTTTTTGTTTTCCCCTCCTTGTGCATGGTGTTCCCAAGCGACTGTCGAGTTCCCGAGTGTCTCAGGCCACAGCGGGGTGCACCGAGGGTGTCTGTCTGTCTGTCTGCACCCCAGGCAGGCAGGCAGGGTGCTGGGGCTGGCACCTGGCGGTCCGGAGGGGGATCCAAAGCGTGGCCCGCTGCACCGCTCCATCTGTCAGGGCACAGTGCCTGTGGAACCTGAAGTGGCTGAAAGGGGGCTTGCTGGGGAGCATAACTGGCCACAGAAGGGGGAGAGGTGCTTTTCCAATTCCAGGTCTCAACAGAGTGGCAGGAGGACATATCCGTGGCATGTCTGCCTTGCTTCGGTTTGCTTGTTTCCCGTCCTTCAGCATCTTCATAGATTTCATTTTTAGAATTAGGCAAACAACATCAGATTTTCTACGCGCTGTATTTGCAGAATAAGGTCCCAAGAACATGAACAGAGAAGGATTTTTAGTGGGTGCAGAGGAGTTTGTCCATCGTTTCTGTGGGAGGACAAAGGATGAGGCTCCATGAGGAGTTAATGCTGGCTCCTGCAGTCTGTGTGCCCTCTCTGGCTGTAGGACTCTGGGTGCCCCTACAGCAAGTAAGCAGCAGTAAAACCATGGTGAAGATGGTAATTCTGCCTTGCCCCTGCCTTGCAGTTTTTCCACCTTTTCACTTACTTTTCTTATGCATAATTTCTATGTGGTATTTTATCAGGTAAGTTTAAAACTCTTTAGAAGGGCTCCCGTTCTAACTTCTGTAGAGATACAGATCAACTGGCTCCTAGTGTTATGTTTTTTCTTTGGAATTTCAGTTACTTCATCTCTTGTCAGTTATATGAGTTTTCCATAGAAGCTCTTCTCCTCCTTTTGTGGTTTTTTTTTTTCATTTTTTTTTTAATGCTGTAAATTTAATTTATCATGTCTATAACTTCAAAGGGTGTTTTCTATGATTTAAAATCTATAATTAAAATAACAATTTGTAACAAAAATACATACTTTTACTTGTAAAAAACATTCCCATCTTTTATGAATTCTGGCTATTAGAAGTCCTTGGGATAAGGTAGTATCCAAATTTAAAAATGCGGAGGAACGATAATGATTTTCAAAACAATATTTTTTAGATTGTCCAGCTAAGTTAGCTTTTTACACGTTGTCCTAAGCTGATGGGGAGCTCAATAAAATCACAGCAGTGAACTTCTTCAAAGGGTGGCTGTGTAAAAAAAGGCAAGTTTTACAGCATTCCATGATTCCATAGATAAAATAGATGGAAGTCATGTGTTTTTCAATGAATTCTCAAATGGTAAGAGTTCTCTTCTGGTTTATTTGAATGTTGTAAAATGAGCGATGAGTGGAGCAATGTTGAAAATACCTTCTTCGTGAGAAGTCAAAGCAACATGACACAACCTTCAAAAAGCCCTGAAGCAAGTGGGGGGTAAAGGGCATTTTTACCATTTCTGGGGCTTGCTTGTACCACTCACACGGGGAGCCCCACCCCTCCTACCCCCTGTAGCTGATTTGGGAAGCAGAAGATCAAGAGCCAAGCTGATGTTAGGAGAAGACAGACACATAGGCAAGACTGTGGATGACCCCCAGGTAGACTCAGCTGCTGTAAAGGTCAGTATTGCCTGCACTGAATCACTGTTGGAGGGTTGGGCACTGCAAAAAGAAGCCCCAAACATTCTGTGCTCTGATGGAGACTGGAGGAATAAGATCCCATGAAAACACACTGCCCTCATTTTGACCTGCACAGCACGCTGGAAGTTTGGGAGGTGAGGTGCTCATCTTGCCATATGCAAGTTGTAAACAGAATGTGAAATTAGTGGGCTTATTTTAATGAAACAGCTTCTCTGAACCATCTGCTGCAGGGTACCAGTGAGGAAGAGAAATAAACCAGTTTGCTTCACCAGTATAATGAAATAAAATAATTAAAAATTAATTGGAAGATTCTGCTAACCCGTATTGACAAATTTCAAACCATGATGTTTATTTTAGAATGCAGCTAAGAACTGGGTAGAACAACAGAGAGAGAACACTGCACATTCTAGCTAACATGTCACATTACAGAGCTTGTTTGCATGGTGGAGCATTTAGAGTCAGAACCGGTGTCTTTCACTCTGTTTCAGATAAAAGAGGGTTCATCTGCTTAGCAACAGTATTTTTTTCCTGGTGTATTGTATACTGAATCTGTGTACATGAGGTGGGCCTGAGCTATTGTCTTTCAGTGTGTTTCGAAACATTTCTCCTTCCTCCCTGAAGGACAAACTTGGAGAACAATAAATAGGCTAAAAACATAAGTAAAATAAGATGAAACCCTTTCCTACAAAATAATAACAATAAATACTACTACTACTACTACTACTACTAAAGAAAAGAAGACCACAAGACAGTGTGTGGGGGGGTGTACTCATCTCTGACAGATTGCCCAAAGCCCAGTTGGATACATTTATGTACATGCTGGTTAACCCTTTTCCCCTCTGTTTTCATGTAGGTGTTATGCAGCTGAGTCATTGCTTGCACTGTCTCTGCAGTGCTTGCAAAACATTAAGAAAAGCAGCATCTATTTGGGAAGTGGGATACCTCAGTGCTTCTAAAAGCTGTATTCTCATTGACAAAGAGAAAACAGTGAGGTTTGTCACCTGGTGAGGGACAATTGTGTAAATCAGCAGATGTGGCGGGGAAGAAGGTCATAATATTGCACCAGAGCTTGGATAATGAGGATGTGTGGCTTAGCCAGGCCCCTTCAAGATTGGGAAAATTCTTTTATTGCTCAAAATATCAACCACAGACAGCTTTTATCAGGGATGTCAGCTTCATATAGTGATGGTGAGCAAGCTCCAATTAAGAGAATGTAATTTGATTTCCCACAGTAGTGTTTTTATGAGACCCTGGTCTTTCACAATGTGTTATTAAGAATACTGCTTGCAGACAAAAGACAATTGCTGTACGAAGTTGCTACCAAAGTTTGCTTGGCAATTAAAACCTGTAGGCTACAGCTGCTGTGCTGTTTGTTTGTTTGGTTTGGTTTAAATTTTGTAATAGGAGCTTTGCTGCAATCTGAGGTAAAGAAACAATAATAGTTCATAGAGAACGATGAGCTGTCATGAGATACAGTATTTATGACTGTCTGCTGATAAAAAACAAACAAACAAAACCACAAAAAAAACACCCCAAAGCAAAGTATACTTTTCAATCCCCATCTCTAAGTGAGATGCTTCCAGCCTGTAGAGCACTGTGCAGACCCTGGAGTGCAGATTTACAGGTTCTATTTCTTTCATAATGATTGGTGTTTACTTAGTCCCCACACTGGGGCTTGCACACACAGAAGGAACAACAACCAAGGCAGCAGTGCCTGTCAGGTTTTGTTTGTTTTTTTTGTTTGTTTAAGAACCACTACAAATTTTGTAGGAAAGCTTAACATGGATCCTCCTCCCACCAAATCCCCATAGGATTCACCATTCAGTTCAGCCTGAAAGGTGGTGTAGTAGACCTCACTGCAGGATTAGAGTTGCTGGTTTGGGGAAATCAGAGCTGGAAAAGGGAGGACTCAAGAGCTCATGAAAGAAAACTCCACAGGTATTAGTGCCCCACAAAAGTTGGGTGCAGCAGTGCTTAGGGATCAAATCTGAATGGACTTTAAATCTGTTCCTGAAGCTTCCATATATTCCATGGTATGCTGCAGTGGTCTCTTATCTAGATTAGGAAGTGAAAGCAAAGGAGGTTAGATTTTGTTTATTTTTCCCCCTTTCTGTGTCACACAAAAAGGAAGATCCCTCCTTCCAAAATCGTCCCATATTCCTGAGAATTACTTTCCTACCTGTTGGTGGGGAAGTGCTATGTAGGCAGAAAGGTTTGCATGTGGTACAGAGTATCCAAGACCAACTAGAACCTGCTATTTTGCAACTTTCTTCTGTTCTGCTCGTAGAATTTCTTAAAGCTCACAGCATCAGAGTTGCTGTCCGTGGATTTTATCTTGTAAAACAAAGGTTATCTTACTTTCCATCTAGTAAATTCTAATTTTTGTGTTCTGACAGTTGTGTTACATGTTTTCAAGGTAATTGCGTTTAGTCATTCCTATATTTTTAGAAAGCTTTAGTAAATTCTTTATTCAGAATCTAGTTTTCTATGCATTGTTCCTTAATAGACTGTTATGTCTCTACAGAATAGAAGTACTATCATAAAATATTTTCTAGCTGAAAATGAATCTGTTTGGTGATATTTTTTCAAAGACAACTCCAAATAACTTTGATTTAGAAAGAAGGCAAAAATCATTAAGTGACAAGTTGCCTGTGAAAAATGATTTTTTAAAACAATGTTTAGTTAACTTGTACATACATTGGTTTGGGAGCCCAGCACACATTTTTCACGTTAACAATACACTGTAATGGTTTAATGTACCATAACAGTTAAAATTAGCACTTTAGTAGGGTTCTTTCCTCTGCAAAAGCTTGTCATGATATTACAGAGCAGCACGCTGCATGGCTTGCTTGCACACATTTATTAAGGTGCTATGGAAAAGTCTTAAAATTAAAACCTGAATAGCCTTGAAAACTAAGAAATGAAGTAGCCAGGGATTGATTTAAAATTTCAGTGAAACCACGTTAATGAACTTGTGTTGATATGTACAGTCATGCTTGTCTTCTACCTGATTCAAATGCAGTGGCTGTGGGACCTCTCATAATATCTGAGGCAAATTACTTCTCATTACAGCCAAAAAGGATGGAAAAGGAAATTGTGTCTCAGGGGATTATTTGCTTCCATTTTGATTCTGTTGTCTTGTCTGCCCACATTACTGAGCTATCCATGCACTTGGAGGATATATTGGAAATGAGCACATCTTGGGTGGTTTGTTTTCTTTCTTTTTTCATCCACAAAATGTGACTTGATTGCTGAAATGTGTATGGTCAGGTACTCATGGCTGTGCATTTGTTTATAGAAGCACTGACTGGAGAGTGAAGATCATTTGTGTGAGGGTTGGTGTGCCTTGCCAGCAGTCCCTTTGCTGATGGCTGTGTTGTTGGTAGAAAATTGTGAAAAGCTTTGCAGTACAAGCAAGTGTCTGTTCAGTATGGGTGTTTCCACTGTATCCTCCCTTCTCCTTGGAAAGGAACTGTCTGGAGAGGGGAAGGGAAGCTCTGCCACTTCTCTTTGGGTTAATTAGTAGTTTCTGCCACAGAGAATCTCAGTATAATGAATCAAATTGCAAAATCCTATTTCAGGTGTGAAAATCAGATTATTTCCATAGGTTGACAGGATACATGAAAGAATTAATCCCTCCAAACGTAAAGACAGATTTTTTTTCTTGTCCTTTATACACAGGGAAAGAATACAGAGTCTCCTTTCTATTTCCAGCATTCTTCAAAGTTGCTTGATTTATAAATTAATATTTTATCTCCTTCCTGCTTTGTGCTGTTATAATGGGAAATGAGATTTGTGTGCAGTTTTGCCTTGCCCATCTTTAAATGTTCCAGTTTTGGGCCTGCGTCTTCTGAGAACAGTTGTGGGAAAGCAAATAAAACCTGATGGGACACAGAGAATTTGAGCTAAGCAAGGATTTGAATACTACAAAAATAAGCTAAATGCAAAAGTCTCATCACAGTTTTCACATTCACTAAGTGATTGTTTTGGACAACTGAACCAGGCTAATTTTTTAACACCTAAATCGACACATTGATTCCAGTTGTTAAAGAGAAATTTCACACTAAATACCAGTATTTTCTTTCGTGCTTTGCACAGCCATCTACATTCTGGTCTCACACTGATGTGGCCATTTGGTCTTCATTAAAATGGAATACTTTCTGTACCTGAGAGCCAGCAATGTGGGAGCATTTAGCTGGAATATTTTTCCTCCCCACCCCCCCAGGCTGGTGTAAGGCTGAAGGAGTGGCAGGGACAAAAACATGTTATGCTTATAACTTTTCCCCCTCAAGTTACTGGGAACATTGTCTGTTTGTTCAGACTTTAGGAAATGCAGTCAATGAAAACAAAAAAAACTGCCAAAGGGATATTCACAGAAAATTAGTTCTGTTTAAAGTTCAGCTGAAAATGAGTGCAGTGTCCAAGCCTTCTATATCTGATTAATGGGTAAGATTTCTAAATAATAAATGCCATAGAAGAATAACAAACTAATATTTGCATAAAGAACCGAAAAGCTGCGTAGCAATTAGGAATTTATGTTCACGCTTTGCTTGTTTCTTTGTCACGAATTTCCCATTTACCAGTTTGGGCTGTTCTTAGTGGGGACACCCTTTTTATATGTGCTAAATGGAGAACAGCAGCAGAGGTACATGAATAGGGGGTTCTTCCCTTCTGCATATGCATAGGAGATTGAGTTGGCTTTGTGTGAACAGGTCTGCGCTACCGAGAACATGAATAATGTTCGTTTCCATAATTGCTAACATCTGGCTTTCCATAAATCTGTTAAATTACACAGAAACAGAATTAGATTTCAGTGTCATAAGTAAAGCAATTAAATGCAACTCTGTAGGCAATATGGCTTAATATTCATCTGTGAAATCCTGTGAAAGCTTCCCTTCTAATCTGAGCTGTTATTCTACTACATCCTATACAGATTATAGTCAAGGAGCTCTTAATGTGATAGGGAAGACAATATTGATGATGCTTGTTGAAACCACCAAAGGCAAAATGAATGCTTCATTTATACCTTTGTTTTCAACAAAAAAAATGCAAGTCAAAGTTTATTGAAAGGAAAATGGGATATATTTAAGAATGTTTTAAGTTTTGCTTGAGCTGTTTGGATATACTTTCTTTGATACCAGTTCATTCATAGTTTTCTTCATGTCAGTCTTCATGCTTTTTACTTCCTGCAGTACTCTGGTGCTTGTTAAACAATGAGCTACAAGTTTTAATTTCTCTTAGTGCTGCACCTTTTTCAGCACCAGTAGTGAATATTTCAAGTGCTCAGTTATAGCTAAGTTGTACACTAGAACAATAATGTTCTTTTCTGGCAATTAAGACTTTCAGGGCAGCAAAATGCACCATTTTTAGGCAAGTCTGAGTGATGAGCAATTGAATCATGCTGTCAGGCCACTGGGAACGTTTCTTGCAAAGGACTGGCCCACAGGATAGCCCAGAAATGAAGCCCTGTGAAGGCAGTGAAATTGCCTCCAGCTTCCCTTTGGATCTGTAAGCACAACAAGGAGCAATCATTTTCTGGCAGCCCAAAGCTTTGACTTGGTTGTGCAGACTGATTCTCACATTTAATCAAATCCAAGGGCATGACCACATTTCCACTTGTTCCTGGAGTATTTATGAATTGGAATCAGGAATTGTACTATCCAGACCAGACTGAATTTAATGATTTGATTGTTATAAAGAGTTTCCTTCAACAGAATGAGAGAATTCTTAGTCTTTTTTAAGATAGGAGATTTTGAGGTGATGACTCATGAACCCGTGGCACTTGCCCAAAAAGTAAAGCCACTCGACATCACATCCCACCTAGACTGGACTTTAGGTAACTTTTGCTTGTAAATTCTTTTGACTTTGTTGGTTTAGAGAGAAGTTAAAAGTACTGTTGGGTAGTTCTGAACAGTTAAAATTTCACCCTAGCAGTGAGGTCGTTTCAAATGATAAGTATGGTGGTTCTTCCTTGTAATTTCTGACTTTATCTAATACTATTCTGGAAATACCATGACAGAAAACATCATGTGCTTCTAAAGGATTTTCTTTTCCACCCTTCCTTCCATTGTTGACTGCATGTTGTTCATGTTGGAGCAAAAGAGACCCACCAATTTACTAGTATTTCATGTGGACAATTTGTCAATATATTGTTTAAGAAAAGTCCAAAGTTATTGTCTGAAAGAAACATCAATTTTTAACAATGTGCTTAAAAATCTAATAGCTTTCATTGCAAGAAAAAGAACACTGCATGAACTCCTAAGATAAATTCATATTGCATAATTATATTTTACCCTCTAAAAGCAAACTTATTGGATACTGTAGTTTGCTTTTCTCTGGTGTATAATGATTTTCTCTTGTCACCTATTCTTTGTGTCACTGCTAAATCATACTGCATAGCTTTAAGACTTTTTTTTTGTACATCAGGTGCCTCTGAGTTCCTCTTATTTCCTTTTTTTTTTTCTTTTTCCAATTCACTTATACCTTCTAGCAATGGGAAAAGGATGCAACTGACTGCTTTTAGTATGGGGAATGTTGCTTGTGCTAGGAAATCATGAAGAATAACGCACTTCTACTTTGATGCAAAACCCAGAACAGAGAGTGGTGTAGTTAACAGAAAGTCACTCTGCTTGCTAGTTTTTCACTGGGAAATGAGTATGCACCCTTATCTGGAGGTTCAAGTTTGTCACTGCTACATGGTTCCACTGAGGTGCCTCAGAGTCAGCATTTACAATTCAGCCTGATGGAGATCGTTTAAGAATTCTTTGTGGAATCAAACTAAACGCTGAGGAATAACCTAAAAGCCATCAGTGCTTAAAGTCTACCAAGTCAATATGGAAGATATAGAAAGGCATGCACCCTCATCCACCAGCAAGGCAGAACAAGCAATAATCACTTAATGCAGAAGTAAAACTTGCCCCGTGAAAAACGTGCACAAAGCTTTCATAAATCTGCTGTTTTGCAGATGTCGATGAGTGTGCCTTAAAGATCCACACCTGTTGGAATGATTCAGCCTGCGTGAACCTGCCAGGAGGGTTTGACTGCCTTTGTCCATCCGGGCCATCTTGCACTGGCGACTGTCCCCATGAAGGTGGCTTCAAGCGGAACGGGCAGGTGTGGACCCTGAGGGAGGACAGATGCTCCGTTTGTTCCTGCAAGGTGAGATCCAGCTGGCCTGGGGCTCAGGAGTCCTTTAATTCTCTGGGTTCATGTCAGAAACACAATATTGCAGTGCTGCTGTTGTTGGCAAAAATACTAGCCTGAGCCCAAGGCACTGAGGCAAAAGGTAAGCTGTGCTGTGGACACTGAAGCTGGGATGGGGATATTCTCCTGGGAAGGCATTTATTTTCTTAATTTGCACAACCACACACGTAACTGAATAATGGCTAACCCTGCTGAGCTTCTGCCGTGCCACCCTGTGGGCCAGAGCATTTCAGAGTGGGCCTTGAGGAGGGTCTCACATTACCCCTTAACACAATGTGCAGGTTCCAGCAGGCTCACTGGAACTGCTGAAAACTGATTGTAATTTCTCTTTTGTATGAATGTGCATCCCAAAGCACTATGGTCAGCCCACTTCCTGTTGGCTGTGTTTCCCTTTGCTTGGAAGACATTTGAATTGGCTGGGTGAGAAGAAAAGTCTGAGCACGAGTCAGAGGTCAGAAGACCCAGCAACAGGAACTTAATGTCCTCAAAGTGAAGAAGGGTGAAGGCCAGCTTTTACCCTGGCTGTGTTGGGAGGTCTCTCGTTTGAGCAGTGCAGCTCTTTTCGTGTTTGGAGAAGCCAGGTCTGGTGTCAGTGGATGTACCCTAAAGAGTTAACATTTAGATCAGGATGGGTTATTTTGTTGGGCTTTTTTTTTCGCCCTGAAAATTACCTTTTTTTTTTTTTTCTTCATATGGTAACCAAGTTAGAAAAACATTTGGCTCTGCTTTCTTGATTTTTGCTGGTAAACAGAGGAATGCTGTCTTGGAAATCAGAAGAATTTTAGAAACACCCTGATCTGAGAAGTGGTTGATTGTCATTGTAGGACATGAAAAAAGATGAGAGACTCTAAATATTTTAGAAGGCAAAGAGCATAGAAAAAACTTTATTGTCTAACTCTTACTACCTTTTTATAAGGTGTTCTGATACAGACTTAACATGGTTGGTGAATAGGAACCACACCTCTCTAATCCCATTGGTTACACTAGAGAAACAGCTAAAATGTTTTGAGAACTAGAAAAGCAAAACACCACCTGGAGAAAGATTGTTTTGAGAAAAGAGAGTTGTTTGCCAGGATTTGTTTTGAGAAGCTTTCTTAAGAATTTCTCCCTTGGGAGAAAGTTAGCAGGCTAAAATCTCTCAGACCCAGAAATATCAGGCCCACAGTTGATCTTTCATGGTCACTTTGACCTGATCCATTCATAGTCTGGGTAAAGCTGTCCAAAGGCACAGCAGGGCACTATAGGCCCATACATGAGCTCAAGTAAAATTAGGTTTTGGCCCCTGCGAGAAGCTGAAGATGGAGCATGGGAATTGGCCTCCAAATCTCAGTGCTTGGGAGCCAGAGAAGCGTGAGAGGGTTTGAGGGGGAACAAAGGGTAAGAGGTGTTTTGAAGCTGCAAGAAGCTGAAAGCCTCATCTTTTCTGTTTTGCAGTGGTGTAGCAGAAGGGAAAATTAAGACTTCAGAGTGAATACAACCTAAAAAGTACACTGCTGGTTTGGGCTCAGTAGGGAATATGTTCTTGTTAGTTGCTATATTTTTTACTTCAAGTAGCCTCAAGCTCCCTAAAACTCCTCCTTTCAGAAGCTGAAGTGTACAACTTTACTGAATATATATCAAGCTTTTATGGTAATCTTGGGGAACTGGCAAGCTTATGAAAGGATTTCCAGTCAATAGAATAAGCAGTTTAATATATGTGAAGACATCTGGTCTGCCTTTACACAATTATAACTATTAGTATTGACATTTTAGATTGCTTGCAATTTATTTGCCATTTCTCATTGCATGTATTGCTTAAGTTGAATGTTCTTACTAGTATGTGAAAATACAGAAATGATTAACTAGTACATAGTTTATACTGAGCCTGACTCTGTTGTTATGACTCTTACTATGTGTCTTCCTCACTTCACTTTTTCTGTCTGTGAATTACCATTTGCATTTAATTTCATTCCAGGAGCTGCCTGTTTCAAGAGCAAATTCTTGTCTATAGAACAGGGAAAAACAGGAAGAGCTCCTTATATATCACATCTCAGGCAGAATGTAAAGCCTTCACTCAGTGCTTAATGAAATACATTTTTATACCTCCTGATAGCTTCCAATACACCAGACTACCTCTCAAATCTCTCCCTTTCATGCAGTTGCATGGAGAACTGCTCCTGCTTGATCTTTTGCAGCCTGCTCAGTTTGCAGTGAGGAAAAGAGCAGAATGTAACTAAACCATTCCTTATACTACTTACTCAAACTTTGCAATGATCCTACTTACTTGTTTTATCCAGGAAGCAAATCAGCATTTCAGTTTCGAAATAAAACTGGCCTTTCTTTTGCTACAGTTATTCTGGCAAAGGACAGGTGGATATATTTTGTGCATTGGGTGAAACACATAGTTACCATCTTTAAAATATTTTAACTCACAATCTGGTGCAAAGGAAATGAAATACATTAACCTTACTTAATGAACTTCAAAGCTATTTGTGAAGAAGAATACTATGGAATATAGGAAATTATATTGTTTCATTTATATAATGAAGCAAAGTTTCATTATTGAAGCACAGGCTATTTCATTGTTTCACTGGACCCAGTGTCTTCAAACTATTCTTGTTCATCTAAATGTACATTAAGTTTACAAAATCATAAATTCTCGAAACTATAAATTAACATTTTTCCTTAAGTATATTTGACATGTCTTGTATAGACATCTTTCTGAACTATTGTGGAGTTAATAGACCATCAGGTTTAAGGCTGGCAGAATATGGAGTGGGAAGCTATTGTGCTCTCATGAAAAAAGCAAGGCCTGGCTGTGCAGTCTGGCTGTGTCTGGCCTTTTGAGTTTGTCTTCTGGTTAAGACAACCCTCCCTTCCCTGTGTTAAAGAGGCCTGGGAGATACACACAGCACTGGGAGCAGGGGCATCTGCCAAGCTGATGTGTGTTCCTGAGGGTGAGAACCATTTGGTGGTTTGGTTTTCCCAGGGTCTGATTTCTTTCCAAACTGGCTTTGGGGCTCTGTGAAAACTTGAACCACCCTGAACAGCGATTCTCAGTTTTTCATTTGATAAGAACAATTTTGTGTTCATACCTCTGATGCTTTTGAAGAACGTAGAACTGATTCAGTGAGGAAGGTGGGAAGGAAGAGGTAGTAGTAAGATGCTATATGATATTACTCACCTAAAGAAAATAAGGTTTTCTGTATGTATTTCTCAATTTTCTATGTATTTCTCAGGGCTACTGCTGAGCTGCAAAGATGCACATGAGATAGTGTAGCTCATGAGGCTTTGTGTCACTGCAGTATAGGGATAAAAATGTTTTTTGAAAGGTGTAGAGTTAATGAAGTTGTACACAAAGCACAGATGCTTAGAGACGAAACAGAGCAGCAGTGTATTGTGATTACCAAAAGTTATCTAGCCAAATCATCAGGTCTTTTCAGTGCTCTGAAATATGGAGAGTAAAGGCAATGTGGAACATGCTCAGGGAAGCACAGACTTAGCAGCAGTGTCACCAGCTGAAAGGGGAACTTTGAAAACTGATTCTGAAAGCTTAGAAACGGAATTGCCTTTAAGCAGATGGGCTGTTGTTGGCCATTATTCATCAGCACAGAGGAGGAGAGAGACTGCCATGGTTGGGGTTCCCTGGATTCCTGTCACAGCCCTACATGCCTGGAGCTGGTCATCCTGACAGAGCTATTGGGCTAAACTGGCTTTTGATTTGCAGCTGGACCAAACCCACAGCTAAGGAAATGGGCTACTGCCATTCTTCCTTGTGATTTACTCAGACTGCTGAGTAAGGAGATAAGTTTGTTTATCCCTCCTCCCACAGCTAAAGTGGCAATCTAGCCACTAGTACACAAATCTTAGTTTGATACAACACTGAACAAAGCTTGTAGAGTAATATATGCCCTACAGTTGGCAAAAGTGGTTCAGATCCTTGTTAACCTGGCATATTTTCTACTTTCTCATAGTTTTGTGTTGTCTTCAGCTTTGCTTGTTGAGCATGAGAAATAATGATAATTATTTTTACAATAGCAAGCAATATTCTAATCCATTCAAAACAATGATGAAATGCAGCAGTGACACTGAAGTGACGTGGCATGGTGATTCCCTGATGCTGGTTTTGTACGTGTTGCATTGTGGACAAGACTGGCTTTGCTTTAAAACAGGGCCCAAACCCTGGTTCCTACTTCAAGTCTTAAGCAGTCACCTCCCATGCTACAAGCTGAGCAACCCAGTGGAAGGTGTCCCTGCCCATGGCTGGGGGGCTAGAACAAGATGAGCTTTAGTGTCCCTTCCAACCCAAACCACTCTGTGATCCTTTGCTGTGCTTATGGCTGTTCTGTCTGCCTGTGGAAACGACATCCTGGGCTCCACTCACTCTTACTAGAAATAACTTTTTTTCAAAGATCAGAGGAAATGATTGAAGTATCAGAGCATGATGGGATGTCGCCGTGACCAGGGCAGACAGCCTCATCTAAGTGATATCTCTCCAGGGAGGGTTGAGATGAGCTTATCACAGCTCATTCAAGGGACATCCCTCCAGGGGAAAGGCTCTCTAATGCATGCACTGAATTATAATGAATGATGATAAATTCTGACATCTTTAAGCCGGTGAACTGTAGGTCCAGATGTGGGACAGACACAGAGGTCAGAATAAAGAACAATTAGTGCTTCTGTGATTGTGCTATATTTTGCTCTGATTAAGTTAAAGGGACCACCTTTATTCAGCTGATTTTCTTCACAGTGGTACATTCAGTCAAAATAGTGCTAATTAAATATTATATGTGTTAGAGTGGCAACTGCTTGAAGAGTTTGTTGACGTAACCAATGAGATATGAAATTGCTTCACTGTATTTCACTGAGATACTGACTGCTTTTAAATTCATTTGGCTGGAGACAGTGTTACCTTGGAAAGGCTGACCTGAAACAGAGACTGGACAGAGCTAGAGAATAAAGTAGATATTTATTAAAAGAACAAGAGTCTGACTAGGGCTGCACCCCAGACAGACCCAAAATGACCACAAAAATGGCCGAACAGGTCACAAGGCTTTACATTTTTATAAGTTTTGGTCCATTTGCATATTGGGGTTCAATTGTCCAATTACAGCTTCAGGTTTTGAAGTCCCATCCTTATTGTTCCTCCCTTTGGTCCACCGTTGTTTATGGTTTTGGGCCTGAAAGTTGTCCTTGGTCTCCAACGGGAAAAGATTTGTTTTGTCTCCCTACTCTGTGAAGAGAGCTCACTAGCACTTAATAGGAGACTTAGAACTACGCAGTTAAGCAGTACAGTATCTGAAAACATGAAAGCTAAAACTTAAGGCATCAACAGGAAAACAGCATTCTTAGTTTCAGACAGAGTTAGATCCGTGCACTGACAGACCCTGGGATAGTCCTGCTGTTTGTTGCATTGAGACAGGCAAGATCCAGCCCTTACTGGCACGGAGCACACTAAGAAACGGCTGATTTCCTGACGAGCCCAAGACGTGCCCTTTGATGTACACACCCTGTGACCTTCCCTGGGCTGCTGCCTGGCAGTCAGGGCAATGTGTCCTTGCAGGACGGGAGGGTTTTCTGCCGGAGAACAGCCTGTGACTGCCGGAGCCCCAGCGCTGACCTCTTCTGCTGCCCGGAGTGCGACACTCGCGTCACCAGCCAGTGCCTCGACCAGAGCGGGCACAAGCTCTACCGCAGCGGGGACAACTGGACCTACAGCTGCCAGCAGTGCCGTTGCCTGGTACGAGCAAAGCCGTTTGGATGGCAGTAAGAGTTATGAGGGTTGTGGCTTCTAGCAAAACAGACCTGGGGGCAGGCTGGTGGCTCTTTCTTCCACCTGCTCTTCAGACTGGGGGTGGGTGGCGGAGCACTTACGGAGCCCCAGAGAACTGAAAGCTACATCCTCAGTTTCTGTCCTGCTGCTGAGGAAGTAGGTCTAATGGGAAAAAATGAAAGCTTGGCAAAAGCTTGGAAACCTCAACGTTATATTAATTTTAGAGTTAGTCTGCTTTTGAGAACTTTTGTGAGGTCGTCCGATCTTTTGATGACTTTCTCAAATTTTTACGCATGTGATGGAGTTGGTTGGAGAAGTTTCAGTTTTTAATTACGTGTGGTGGGCCTGTCTCGTCAAAAGGAACTATAAATTTATTGATTGATTTATTTGAATTCTGCAAATCTGAAAGCATGAAGTGCCAGTGCCACTGTATAAATTAGAAAAAATTAACCAAATAAAGAAGGAAAAAGAAGACTGAAATTACTAGGAAAACATACAAAATAACAAACACTTTTTTTCTCGTTAGACACTATAGATTATTCCCTTAAAGCTTTAGGTTTTCCACAGATATACTAATTAGTGCACCAATGAAGTTCATTAAAATTATCAGTTTTCCATTTATAGCTGTCTATATAACATAGTCTTTATATATGTTATTAATCAGGAGGTGTCTGAGCATCAGGAAGGAAATTACATTCAAAGCTAAGTTACTGTCATGAGGTAATTATCCATAATGCACAGAGTAAGTATTGAGGTTGTGGCTTGCAGTTTCTTGCCTAATTTTGTGATTGGAGTAACATCCAGAGCTGTAAGACAGCGATGCCCTAAATCAGTGTTGTATGTAAGGTTCTATGCAGTGTGTGATGTTCTCAGCATCTGAAGTGTTTACAGAGCAGTGTAATGCAAGTTATTGAAGACCTTTCCAGGTTAAATTTGGACACATAGAGGAATACTCTGCAGAAGGGACCTGTGTTTCTGTCTTCTCCATGCCTCTATCTGCTAAACTATTTCAGGTTTTTTTTCAAATAATAATGAAATAAAGATAAATAAATAATGGAATAAAATGAGTCAGCGGAACACAAATGGTATTGCTCTAACAATTCCTTCAGGAGCTGACAATAAAGTTGATATTGGCAGTTGCTACTTGGATTGATGCTCAGTGCATCTCCAATGTAGTAACTTACATCTATCTGCAGTGTTAATTTTCTGTTTAAATGCTTGCTGTGATCCTGCAGAGATGTTTTTGTGATCAGGAGTAGAAAGAGTGCATGAATCCGCAAGACAATCACAGCAAAAATTATAGTTTGTAGAAAATATTAGTACCCAGTATTTAACCCTGCCTTCAAAAACTCCAGAGAACTCAAGTTCTCCTGCGACAGTGATGACACTGTTGTTGTTTAGTCAGGAATCAACCGAATGACAATCTGCTACATTTAGGAAACTTCACCCCAGTATTCAAACATAAATTTGTGTGATCAACCAAACTGAGGTCTGAACCATTCCATTTATTGCAGTTTTGGCAAAACAGTGCTTTTCCCTTCGAAAGGGTACAGAGTTTCTTGTTGGTTCATAAATGGCAAGTTCAATGACATTTGCCTCAATATTTATAGGAAGGAGAGGTGGATTGTTGGCCTCTCCAGTGCCCGACCCTGAACTGCGAGTACACAGCCATCTCGGAAGGAGAGTGCTGTCCTCACTGTGTCAGTGACCCCTGTCTGGCTGACAACATCACCTATGACATCAGGAAAACCTGTCCAGATGGCTATGGAATCACAAGGCTCAGTGGTGCTGTATGGACAATGGTGGGCTCTCCTTGTACAACCTGCAAATGCAAGGTACGGTGGGCCGGGTGGAATGGTCACGGAATGTACCTGGTAAAATTGGGGTCCCTTCCTGCCCCTGGGCGCTCACATGAAGATCTTGAGGAACTAAATTAGACCTGAGGGCCTACAGAAAACCCATGTGTTTTCTGTCTGGTAGAGTATAAGCAAAACAATTCTCTCCTTGTTGAAAATGTTGAGCACAGATACGTTAATATCCTAGTGCAACTTTCAGGCATTCTCCGGAAGTGCCCTTCAGGCATTCTCAGTATGAGTCAAGGGTAACATTTCAATAATTACCTAGTGTGGATGTTCATGAAAATGTGCATCACAGAGCTGGTAAGCTGAGGCAAAACCACTAAAATAAAAGTTTTACCAGCAAGTAAACAAGTAAAAAGGCACTGCAGCTCTGAGATAAAGGCACTCCCACGATAGTGATGGGAGGGGAATGTCACAGTTTCTGTTCCCTGATCTCATCAAGACGTATTTAATCCAATGGCTCTCATGCAGCAGTGCAGCCTATTTCCCTTGCTTTGTGCAGTGATGACCCCGCTGTGCTAATATCAGAATTATGAAAATGTTGTTTTGGGTTATATAAAATGCTCTTCTGTTCACTCTGGGAGAGAAAGCTATTGCCCCAGGGCTTTAAATTATTGAAGGTAGCTTTTCTGCCATCCTTTTGAGGTTTCTTTTCTGTAGATTTGTGATGGATTTAAAAAAAGGTAAAAAAAAAAATGCTCATTTGGGCTTTTAGTACTTGCTGTACTTTTTTATTACATAAGATAGCTTTATAAATGACTGTTTGTTAGACAAAGATACTTAACAATGGATTGAATTCCAAAGCTGTATGGTGTTTATGTTGCCCCTCTCCCTTCCATATCTGCCATGAACCAAGGACCTGAACCGTCTGCTATTTTCACACAAGCAGAAAGCTTGCCTGTGTGGATCACATCAAAGTTCTTTCCATTAACTTTCTTGCATGAGAGAAAAACCCAGTCATCTGTTGCCTTTGCTGCGCTGTATTTTATTTTGGGGACCACATCCAGGTTCCGAGTTCCCGTGGTAGTTCAGGCCTAGTCAGTGCTGTTTGGCAAAGTTGGCCTCCTCAAAGAGCCACCGTTGGGAGCAATGCCAACACCCTGGATGCTGGGGGCAGGTGTTTTTGGGTGGTCAGGGATGCACCTGTCTCTGCATGCCACCAGCCCTTTGCTCCCTGTGACCTGTTGTGCTTGTCTGTCCGTGCAGAACGGGAACGTCTGCTGCTCGGTGGATTTAGAGTGTCTCAACAATAACTGACCTGCTCAGACTGGACTGTGCCGAGGGAGGAAAGCTGCTGGAGCTGACACCCGAGAGGAAGCCGTGTGCATTGGCATTTTATACAACAGACAATGACCAAAGTCTCCGAACGAGGAAGATGTTTGGGAGTTGCCTTTGGGACCTGTCACTATGCTCATCCTTGCTAGCCTTGTCCGGGTGACTTCCAGTACGGCGCGTGGAAATCAATGGTTGCTACAAGTTTTCAGTGTTGTAAATCACACACCTTTCCTGTCAAGAAATTTGCAAATATGTTTAAGTTATTTCATGGGTAAACGAATGCTGTATTTTTTGTTTTAATTTGTGTATTGACAACATTGATAGAATTCAGCTCTTCTTACTTTGAATCTAGATTTTACAAATAAGACAGCCTGTCGTGATTTTGTCCCATGATATCACATACTTGGTTCCAAGGTCCCTGTTAGATGTATTTATGAAAATATGTATGTATGTACAGTCAGATTGCATAGTACTTATATTTCACAGCTGTCCAACATTTTAAAGCATTCAAAGGTATGGACAGAATGAAAGTAATCAAAATAAGTCTGTCTTGAACTGTAAAATTAACTGCCATGAACTGAATGGAATGGCAGAATAAGCACTTTCTCCTCCAAACCTGCAGAGAAGCAACAAGACTTCTATAGTGACAAATGGAACTAAAACCCCATCCCACTGCCAATTCAACACATATTCAAGAAAGAGTCGCCAGTCATTATCAGTATTCTGTTGAGTATAATTCCTCTGGAATAAACAGTGCTAGAACAGCCAGAGACCCTTAAGATGATACAGTTTGAGTAGGTTAGAATTTGCTTGCATTTGTTACATCATCGATGAGTTCAGAATTTTTCCTCTTTTGTGTTTACAGTAATAATGATGTCTGTCATCCTCAGTTACTGCTGCCATAGTGACAAAGTGCACAGGCACCTGTTCCAGTGACGTGCAGGACAGGAGACCTTAATTCTTGGTAACCTCCATTACCAACAGCTCAGAAACAGATTTGAGCTTTTCATATTTTATGACATTCAAAAATACTTAAATTTACTGTGTTGTTGAGGACCTAAGTTTAGACAGGAATTTAAATCAAGACTCTTAGCCCTATATGGAGGTTAGAGCTTAGATTCTCTTCAGCTAATGTGTATTTTTTTCATGAGGCTAGAAAGTTTGTGGCATTAGAACAAGAATATATTTCTATGGCGATGCATCTGCAGCTTAAATGTCACATTTTTAATGTGCTGTTGTGTTTTGTTCTGCTCATTTGTGTAGTGTTTTTGTTTTTTCTTTTGTTTTTTTAATTAAATACACTGAATATATGGAAAAGATTGCAGAAGTAAGTATAGTGGCTACAGTTTGGAAAGTCTACATTTGTGAGTTTTTCCTAGTTTCATGCAGAAAATGTGAAACTGATTAATAAGAAAGAAGTGTGACTATACAGTGAAAATATTAGTTGTCTTTTAAATGAAGTACTATTATAAGGGGACAAAGAATATAAAATTACTTTCAGTCATTCAGATAACTTTATTCCAATTTTTTAAACAGATTTTGTTTTAGTTAACAGCTCTGTGTGGTAAAGTTAAATTTATTTTCTTAAAATGCCCCATCATTTTCAGCTAATAATTTATTGACTCTATTTGCATTGCCCTGATGATTGTATAATAAGGGAAAGAGTTGTGTTTTATATGATACTCAAAGGATGTTTGTAAATCATAATGTCAGCTCATTTTATATATCACATTGTAAAACCCAATGGTAATTCAGTTGGATAAGATACCCAGTGGGCTGAGATATGACGGGGAATGATTTAAAATTTGTGGGCATCTAAATAAACTCCTATGTACAGATTGCTTTCCCTTAGTTTTATTAGCAGGGTTCTAAAACACTGATCAATGTCCTTTCCAGCTTGAACTCATGATGTTGCAAAAAAGGAGGAAAAGTGTTTGCCCAGAGGTGTAGCATTAGAGTGGTAAGAAATATGTCATTTATACTCGGGCAGAATCGTATATTCTAATCTGTCATACTGAATTTCTGAAGCTCTGTAAATGGATTAAAGCCAGTGCAGGCCCTGAAAATCATTCTTTTGCCTTGTAGTAGTGAAGCCCTTTCCCAGGATGCCTTCTGGAAGCTCCAGACCTTGTTAGGATCATATTTAACAGGACCACAGAAGTTTACACTTCTTCACTACAGACCAATTTTCTTCCAGAGCTCAAATGGGAATTAATTCAGTAAAACTCTTCCAGAGCATTTTATACAGCATTACTTGTCATTATCTCCAGAGTGATGCAGCTTGAATTGTTTACACAGAGGCAAAATATTGACACAGACCTGTTTATGTTGCATTTCAAGCAGTTGCCCTGACTGTGATGAACTTTTCCTCATGAAGTAATTTGATCAGTAATCACATCACATGTACCTTCAGAGTACTCAGAAGCCCCAGCCCCAGCTCAAAGAGCACATTATGGAGGAAAACTTAATTCCCTGTGTCCTGTGTGACCAAGGTAAGTAAGAATTTCAAAACTTTTTTCTTGATGAAATTCCCTATTGCCTGTAAAGATATGGGGGCTAAAATGAAAATGCTGAAAAAAACAATGTTTGTTATAATAATTTGAGGAAATTTTCCTCTTTGTGAGATGGACACTGTCTCTGCTCAGGAGAATGTATATATGTTATATACGTAGTGTATATTTGTAGTGCAGTATGAACTTGAGGAGGGCTACCCCTAACTTCTGTGAAAGGAAACTTGCTGCTAGTTAAGAGACTTGGTCAAAGCTCTGGCTATAGACAATTGGAATTTTGTAGCTGTTTCTGTTTATTTATCCAGTGAAAGAGTATTTTCTCTGTAACCCTTCTGATGACAAAAAAAAAAAAAAAATTAAATGAGGGACAAACAGAAAATGAAAAGCCCAGCTCTGGTAAAATGTCTTTTGGTAAAAACCTCAGCCTAGGTTCTCTAAACCAGAACCTGGTGTTATGTCTTGTGAGGACAGTGAGTTCTCAGCTCTGCCTCTGTGTGTTTGCAAACTCATCTCCTGAGTTAAAGCAAGTGCAAATATTCCTTTGTAGTGGTCCCTAGAGTCATGGACCACTCTGAGCCTTGCTGGTCACTATGAAAGGCCAAAGTTGAATTATTCCCCAGAAATGCTGGATAATATCGGCCCAACTCACAGGAATGTGTGTGGGATTTATTAGTGCCTTAGTGTTGCCTCAGAGACCTAAATAACAACTGTCTTCCAGTAATGTATCTTCCCCCAAGAGCTTTCAGTGAGTTTTCAGGTATAACTGTGTACAAGATTTAATTAATAACATCTTTTCAATCAGATTGCAATGGCAGCCTAAATACCATCTTTTTTTTTTCCCTTTGACAGACAATAATGTTTTACAAAACAAAAGGTAAAATGTCAGGAGTGATTACACAAATGGTAGAGTAGATTTTAGCAGAATTAAATCATAACTCCTACGAGCAATATGGGAATGTCTCACATCTAATGGTACTTAGATAATCATCATTAATGAGGGGTTTTTAAAAGGGCCCCATGATACAGTTTGATGTAAAATTTTAAGTGAGTGTTGTGATAAGACATAATTGTTTGAGGAACGTATTCTGCCAGCAGAAAAATGTTCCTGCCAACAAGCTCCTCTTCTTAAGGTACATCTTTGGAGCTCATTGAAATTTAAATTGGTGTAGGGAAGATTCATGGTAGTGTAAATTAAAAAAATTAAAAGAAATTAAAAATATCCAGTCTGGGGGGGTCTGAATGCTTCATATGCAATTCTTCTCTGGTAGAAGTTACTGGTAGAAGTCAGCAAGAATTCTGATTCAGCTGTCATTGACCTCAGAGGTGTTTTCTGAGCTGCTGGTATGGCATGTAATCTGCAAATTACTTGCAGGTGCTAACAGGATTAATTTTTGCTACTAGCTGCCAGTGGATAGTCCCCCGTGCATAGGTTTAGGTGTATCTGAGAAGGATGTATATCAGTAAGCTGATTAAAAGGATCACATTCAGGGTTTTTTTAATGAAACCATCATCAGGAGGTTGACAACAGATGGATACATGATGCCAAAAATCATGCCCAGTGGAAAAAAAAAAAACAAACCACAAGCAAACAAACTAAAATAAGATTCCCAAAACCATATATCTGTCATTTAAGTTTTTTTACTGCTGCTTCAAGTGTGCAATGTGAGGGATTCACTGAGTTCTGATGGGTGGATTTCTGACTGGGAGCCAAATCTTTGCTTCAGGAATGCCTTACACTTGGAAGTTTTTATTTCCTAAATTAGTATATGAGATTGTTCTGTTTAAGTGTTTTGATTGAATTTGAGTGGTTTGGGGAAGTAAGCCTTACTGTGTTCTCTTTGAGACAGAAGTAGCTGCAACAGGATCTGGACTGCTCCAGGCTTCTTTCTTGTACATGCCTCTACCCTGGTGGGGAAAAACCCCTTTGGGAAAGGGGAAAGGGCCCAGAGTGACCTGGCCAGGCACTGGTGGTTCTGTGGTTACAGCCTCTGGCTCTGCAGGGCTGGGCACTCCTACAGTAGGTGCACAACCCCACTGATGGTGGGCTTGGGTTGTCCTTCTCTCTTCTGTGATCTCCTTCAAATGACTCCTCATGTCATCCCTACACATTCACCTGTCCCAAAGCTCTTCATTATTGAGTGCCTGGGTTATTCAGTGAGGAAAGGCTTGGAGGCTCTGCAGCAGATCACACCGTCACTCAAACACAAAACAGAGACCAAGGTCTTCTCATGAATTTAAACCAGAGCTGAAAAATCCTGTCTTCTTCAGTTGACTGATTGCTGTTTGATTAAATCTGCTTTTCCTCCAGCAAGAGTTGGATATGTACTTGATGTAATCCAGTGCTTTGCACTGGTTGTAACAGATTCCCTTTGGCAGTGTTAAATACGCAGATTTGTTTTCCTACCTGGATATTATGCAAAGTATTCAGCCAGGTGATGGAATGTGTGCGTTTTGCTACTGCTGTGTCTCTAGAGTCAAAATAGGAAATCCTTACTTAATGTCTATGAAATTAGAATCAAAGAATCACCAAAATATGCTCAGGTGAGCACTAATTTTAATGGTAAACTTACCTGCTAAGGTAAGGGTTGGAGAAAACCAAATATGTGTTTTTAAAGTCCATTTGCAGCTGGAGAGGTAATTTTTCAACCTGAACACAGTTTTGTCCATTTACTCACATTTGTGTTGAATAGTTAGCTGATTAGTTCACTCATTAGCCAGACATTTAATTTATTATTTCCATGGTAGAAGACAGCTTTGAGAAATGCTAAATGAAGTCACCTCTTGTGCAGGTTTTCATACAAAAATAATATTTGTTAGAAACTGCTGCCAGCAGTTTCTGAAAAACAGAAGGAGATATCTCTTGTGCCGTCCTGGGCAGTGCACTTTTTGCTGTATTTTTCTCTTTTTTTCTGCTGTTACAGCATTGGAAGCCTTTGGAGAGCCTGGGCTGCTTGAGACTCAACCCATGAGCTCCCACTGCCTGCAGAGGGGTGGTGGGAGGAGGGGGTGCCGTGGGTGGGATGGGCTCAGAGTGGGATGTGCTCAGGGTGGGATGTGGTGGGATATGCTCCGGGTGGAATGTGGTGGGATGTGCTCAGGGTGGGATGGGCTCAGGGTGGGATGGGCTCAGGGTGGGATGGGCTCAGGGTGGGATGGGCTCAGGGTGGGATGGGCTCAGGGTGGGATGGGCTCCGGGTGGGATGTGGTGGGATATGCTCCGGGGGGAATGTGGTGGGATGTGTTGGGCACCCGGAGGACGCCCTCACAAAGCTGGGAGCAGCAGTGTGGCAGCAGTTATGTGTCCGTCCTTCTTCATGGGTGAAGCAGAGCAGAGCAACAAGCTTGATACCCCTGCATGTTCCCAGCTGAAATCAGGAAGAACCTGTTTGGAAGGTGTCTTCTGCTGGTGTCTTCAAAATGCCAGAAATGCCAGGAATTACCCACTTTTCTTAGTCTTTTGGACAGTGGTGGTTAAGGATGAGTCCGGGGGGACTGGATGGTAAGTAAATGTATAGCAAAGCAGTTCTTTTCTCAGTGGGCTAATTAGTAATGTCAATAGGTATTACTAAATTGTCTTTTGAATTTGGGAGTGTTTTAATTCTACTTACAACAAAAAGTGATTGTTCCCTTCTTTACAGTTTGTTCTTTACTTTCCTTGATTATTTTGCTGATCTCTCAGGCTGTCCCATCACTGTAGTCTTACAACCTGAGCAGATAAAGTGAGGACTAAGCAAAAGAAATATTTGTTTTTATGCCTATAATAAAATAGGAAATTTGGAACCATAACTTTTTTTTTTTCATTTAAATGTCACTTTGTTTTATATTACCCACAGCTAGAATTAATGCATAATCTGGGGCTCAGTCTCAAAAAACCTGTTTTTATTATTGAAGGAAGGCAGACCAATCCAGTTACCTACCTTTCTGCCTGGAGTTCTCAAAACTGGCTCAGCAGTGTCCAAAAATTCGTTTAGTAAACCAAGAACACAGTTGTATCTGAAGACAAGTTGACAGCCCAGTAGAAGGGAGGACAGATGAACCTGAGAGCATTCTCACATCAATCCTTAGCAAAGCCTCAGGCATCACCAGGAAGTATTTTGGGACATGCAGGATGGTGTAAATCACAAATGTTGGCTGCAGTTCTGTGTGCCTGTGGAGTTCAGGGGAGTTAAGCTGAAGGTTTTCTATGTCTAAGTATTGCTCAGCATGAAAGTTCAAAGCTATTTCTCTTCCTGAATTAAAGCATTCTTGTAAGATAGATGGGATTATGGTGTGCACATATATATCCTCTACAATTGGGGAAAAAAGAAATTATCCCAGATGACTTTTTCACCTCTGAGTAGCCATCTCATTCTAAGTCAATTGTCAATGTTTGAGATACTATTTACAGAGGAGCTTTTCTAGGGTGAGTAATAGTATATCAAGTGAAAATAGATGGGTGTCATCTATTTCAGATGAGTTGATCCAGTGCAAGGATAGCAATGAGAAATGTCAGTCCTGCATGTTCAAAAATTATACCCCAGCTGTGTTAAAATTAAGAGCTAAGTTTTAGGAAAACGTGTGCGTTCGAAAATGTACATTTTTCAGTGATTCAGGATTGTCAGTGCTGAACTCAGATTATTCCTGCCAGTAAGACCCAACCCTGCCAGTGCTCTGGGCAGATGCCAGGCAGGCAGGCTGAGTGTTGTGAGGGGATAGCTGGTGGAACAAGCTGATGTGGAAGTGACTCACTGCACAGGGAGGTTGTGACAGGGCAAGGGGCATGGTTTTAAATTAAAAGAGGAGAGATTTATATTAGATGCTAGGAAGAAATTCTTTACTCAGCAGGTACCAAGGCACTGGAACAGCTTGCGCAGAGAAATTGTGCTTGCCCCATCCCTGGAAGTGTTTAGGGCAGGCTGGATGGGGCTTTGAGCAAGCTGGCTAAGTAGGTGGCATCCCTGGCCCCTTTCAACCTGAGCAAGGCTTTCTGTGATTTCTCTGAGGGTTTCTTAGGTGTGTGCCTGTCCCTTCATGTCAGCAGAGTGGCTGAGGAGAGCCTGGGTGCCAGGGGTGGGCTGAACTGGGGGAGCCCGGGTGGCCCCCAGGCAGGCAGTGTTGGAGCCTCTTCGGGTCCACTGCTGGTTTCAAACATTGATGTTTCTGGTCCAGGCCAAGCTCAGTGTGCATCTGAGCCTTCATTGAAAATAATGTGTCACTGTTGCCACGCTCAAAACACTCACAGACTCTGACCCTTCGTTCAACCCAGAGAACTGAGTTTATTACATCACTGACTCCCTAATATAGTATTCCAAACAAGCCCAGTGATTGGTAGGCAAAGTTAACACCTCGCTAATCACATTGGTCAAGGCAGCTGTCCATCAAGAAAACCCCTCCTCCAAGAAAGAATGTAAACAAGATAAAATGACATATAACAAATCTATTATTTACAGCAAAATGCGTGAGAAAAGCATTTCCAAGGTATAAACATCAGAAGGCTGGAAAACCAGGGTGACAATAAGGGGCTAGGGATATCTAACTCCTTGTATGGGAGTTTGAGAGCTTTTGGGAGGCAGCTGATGCTGGAGATCAGTCTGTGTTTGGAAGGCAGTGGTGCTTGGACTGACCTACTTTCATGTCAGTGTTTTTGCCCTGAATTTGTGCCAAAAGGTGGCATGGACCTGGTGCCAACCAACCCTGGCACCTAACTGTAAGCAGGAAAAAAAGAACCTGTGAGGACCCTGCCCCCAGCACCCAGAAAATAAGGAAGAGAGCCTAAAGAGAGACACTTTAAGTCTTTAGCACTGAGGAAACAAATACAAAAGAGTGTCCATTTAGTGATTTTGGTTCATAATGAGAATGCCATAGTGTAGGAGCAATGCCAAATTTATAGCACTAGCTCTAATGCAGAAAAACTACTCATCTAGCACTCATGCCATGAAATCTTGGTGGGGTCGAGCTGCACCGTGGTCTGTGGTATGAGTGCATGCAGACACATTTTTATCCTACCCAAAATTTATCTTTCAACCAGTGTAATCAAGTGAAATAAACTGATCAGGGAAACAGTAAATTTAAAAATTTGTGATGTGTGACTGGCCTGTGTGATTGTCAGATTGTACTTTAAAACAGATAAAATGATTTGTGAGAGGTTAAAAATAAGGAGAGGGTTAGAAGCTTCAATGAAGCCTCTCGGTTCAGAGGTGGTCAAAAATTGCACCTTTTACAATTGCAGAATTGTAAAAAAGATCCTGGTTAATGAAATTTTCCATATGTGTGGGATGATGTTTGGTAAACGAGGCAAAAGATATCATGAAGTCAAAGCTTGCAAATGGAAGGGAGAGAACCAAAAGGAAAATAAAGCATTATGCCAAGTAAGCAGGAACTTCAGAACGAGATTTCTGCATTTTTTATGACATGAGAGTACTGCCTGCAGCAAAAATAAATGGTTTATTAAGCTCAGGCTGGCACCAGATACCAAGAAGTGGTAACAGTTCAGGAACTGGAAAGCCATTATCAAGTATGTAATGGAACCTCGCTGAGTTATCTAGGTTATAAACATTCCTTTGGCTTTCTGCCTGAGAGAAGAGTGGAGATGAAATCAAGCAAATAAAACTAATATTACTTAATGGTGAAAATATGATGTCATTGGGCAGTTCAAATTAGAAGAGAAGCATGCAAGAGAAACACATGGGTGGAAGAGCCAGGCGCTATCAACACAGGCGATGATGCTTTTAGCAAAGACAAATGAATTTGTGAAGCTGGTGACACTAAATGTGGGAGTGATTTATAGGAAAGGCTCCTAAGCCAAGGAAGCAAAGAAAAGGAGGCCAAAGGAGTCAATATACTAAAATACATCTAGTTGGTTTGTTTTTTTTTGTCTTTTAGAATGTGGACACACGTGGTTGGAAAGTACTTCCACCTTTTGATTTTATTTAGAAAAGAACCTGACCCAGGCCACTGGGAGAATGTCCAAGAGCAGGAGCTTGGGTCTTGGAGCTGTGACTGCCCCATGAGAGTGGGGCTGTGCCAGGGCAGGGGCCCAGCAAGGCAGAGCAGCCAGCCAGCAGCATGGCATTTCCTGGCTGGAGCTGTAAAGACAAGATTTATTGTAGAAGCAAAGAGCTGTGGATAAAACAGAGAAGGACTCTCCTTCTGAGAAGGATCCCGAGCCTACACTGCCCATTTCTTTCAAGAGAAAGAGCAACCAACTCGATGAGGAAACCAGTGACTCTAGTGGCAGCTTAAAAGCGATTGCTGGAGCCTTGGAGCTTTGTGAACTGCTTGCAGTTCTGCCTTTCCCACCCCACTTCCCCACTTTCATCCCCAGTGGAATGTTTCTCGAGCATGCTATGGGATGCATGAGACTTTACAATGACAGGATAGTTCTTCCCAAGGTGCTCTCAGATGTCAGATATTTAATGAACCATACCTTAAAAGGGTGCTGAGGTCTCTAGATGTTTAGTGAAGAAGACCAGATGCCTTTGAGAGCCTCTACAGGGGATCCTGGGTGCACGAACTGAGGCACAGGTGAGCTGACCACTCACCTCTGGACAGAGCTGAGCAGAGCAGGAGCTCTTTGGAGTGAGGTTGGAGCTCTCAGCTCTCATCTACCCATCTTACACCTGCTCCAGTTTTGTGATAAATGGTAATACACATGCCATGTAGGCTCTAATAACACAACAGACCATGTAATCACAAACTCTGAGTTCGAAAGGTAAACAAGATACTCTTCTGGCAAGGGTGTAACAGGGAGTTACAATTTATCCCTCTCTGCAGAATCTCTCTACAACCCAAGCTTATTCAAACGGTGAGGCGATTAGAAAGCTTTTGATACAACATTGTCTCGAGGCATTACAAAGCAGATTGTTTGTTAGGAGGGCAGTAAAGGCTTTGCTGCAGCCGAGCATGCTTCGCAATGATAGAAGCAGATGGTTTACAAAGTTACAGAATAAGAACTGATTATGGATTTGCTATCCTCTAACAGCGTCAATGTCGAGTGATAATGGACTGTACTGCTTCTTACTGAGTAAACAGCTATTTTTATGTGGCTTCCTTGCAAATTGGCTACTACCAGGAAAAGTAAAATATATGGCTGTCTAATATTCTGAAGCAGTAAACAAATTGCTCAGGGGGAGCATCGGTGAAGCACTGAAGAACGTTTGCTGATATTTATAATTTCTATCTCTGTCAAAAAACTCCAAAAGTTCGCAATTCTCCTCATATCAGAGATAGTCAGAGCCCTGTTGCTTTACCATTTACTTTTAATACTTTTAAAACATAATAGCAAAATACTGAATATGTTCTATGTTAGCAGAACTCAAAATCACAGGATTTTTAGCAGTCACTGAGCATACAATGAAATATTACCTTCTTTATTGTTCTCTTTTGGCTTGAAGAAAAGAAAATTCTAGGAGGTTAAAAATGCAGCTTAAAGCAGGAGCACTATTATAATTCAAGGTGACTAAGTAGCAAGTATAAATAACCATGCAGTAAATATTTTGCCTTTTATGTTCTAGTGGCTTTTAATAGCCTTCCCTAGTTCAGGCTGGGGAAAGGGAGGCCATTATACCTTGACAAGGTGGTTTTCACTCAAGCTGTTGTTCTTTGAAGAAAACAGACTTCTTACAGGTCAGTGACACACACCTGCCATGATTTATGCACCCAGAGTGTGGCAGGCATGGGAGCTCTAATAGGTTTTTCACTGTCAATTGAATGCAGATTTTGATCATTGCCTGTTTTGCAGGTTAGACTCTTCAACTTGGCAGCTGCTGACCCAGCCTGTGAGTTGTTGCACGATGTCATCCCAGTGGCCATTCCTGGAGGCTGTGGTGTGGTCCCTGGAGCCAGTGGTCTGGTGAGCAGTGCAGTTCTGGAGCCAGAGAAATGGTCTGGCAGTGCCTGTGATGCCTTAAGTTTCAGCTTTCATGTGTTTCAGATTCTGTGCTGCCCAGGGGTGCAGTTCTGAGCCTCACATTCAGTGTTAATCAGCTCTCTGCACACCATAGGGAGACAAAACAAACCCTTTTCCTGCTGGAGACCAAGGACAATGGGTACAAGTTTCAGGCCCAAAAGCACAAACAGCAGTGGGCTGAAGACAGAAAACAAGAAGGATGGGACTTCGTAACCTGAAGCTGGAATTGGACAATTAAACCCCAATGTGCAAATGGACCAAAACTTATAAAAGTGTCAGACCTTGTGATCAGGTGTCCATTTTGTGACCATTTTGGGGCCACCTTGGGTGTAGCCCTGGCCAGGCTCTTATGCTGCCCAAGGCGTACCCTAAAGGCCTTTCAATAAACATCTACTTTATTCTCTAGCTCTGTCCAGTCTCTGTTCCAGCTCAGCCTCCCCAAGGCATCACCTGTGCCCAGCTTCCCCTCTGCCCCAGCCTGGGGAGCCCCCACAGGGCATCCCCAGGTGTGGCTCCTGTGTCTGAGAGTTAATTGGTTGTTCTGCCTGGTACAGGCATTGTAAAGGTTAATGAGGCACTGAGTAAATAGTGGGGAGAAGAGAAAACACAGAAAGAAAACACTTCTTGCTAAAGAAGAAAGGATCTGGTTTTTCTTGATATTGATCCAGAATAAGACCAAGGTCTCTTGAATGATTTCTTCATTGGTGTTTAGATAGGGTGGTTTACAGCTAGCCCAGGAAGGCAGAGTTACCTGTCCTCTGTTCCTGTGCCAAAGGGAGCACAGACAAGTTATTAGGATATAATATACTCACTGATTAGGTAATAGCATGGCAAAGCAAGTCCAGTATTTTATGACAAGCTTAAATAACAGTGGATTCAAGTTCAGGAGGACTGGGGATTAAGAAAAGGGACTTCATCTGGTCAAGGTAGATAGTGGCCATTAAACTGTCCTCTGGAAGATGTGCTGAGCCTTGAATAACAGGAGTGTATTTGTCTGTGTATGAGTTTCCATACTTTGTTTTCCTAATCAATTGCAGTCTCAAGCAATTCTTAAATGGTGCCTTCCTCCTTCCTTGCCTCACTCCCTCAGCGCCCCTCCCTCCCCCGTTTATTTTCCTTTAGTTTGTTTATGGGCTCATAAGTAGGAAATAGAAGTTAATTGACTGCTTGTGCTAAATTTAAAATGGTGACATACCTAAATCTCATTATGCAGGAGAAGATCATGAATGCCACCTCACCAGTGCATTGCCATCAGCAATGTCCACTCTGTTTTATTTTCTTTGTTCCTACAGGGATTGCAGGATAGGCAGGGGAGGGGAAAACTATTCCATTCTAAATACTGTAAAAACGCCTTGTGCATAAACCCATCTCTTCCTATTGTTGTGAATTTAGATTGCTCAAACTTAGATAAGATCTGTGCTAATTAGAATGCTGCAGCAAAACCTTCCCTGCTACTGGTACCACACTGATAAATCCCAATGCAAATTTGAAAAAAAAGTGTTGATTCACTTCTTAAGTGCATCTTTTTTAAGCCGTGCAGTTTTTTGAAAGTGTACTGAGATTTCTTTTGAAGCACATCTTGACTTTTAATAAATATATCAAAAGTGCTTTAAAATACATCATAGCTAATTTTGCTCTCCCACAAATCCATCACTTTTTATTGCCTTTTAACTAATTCACCCGTTTCCACAGCAGAGAGGAAATAGTTCAAATCTCTTGATGGTATGTTTTTCTTTCAATTTTTCTGGTTGTAAATGTTTAGGGGGGAAAAAATTACCTACTGTATCACTCTTAAAAGGAAGGACAGAAATGTGCTCCCTCATGACACCTTGGCTAACTGGACTGCAATATATCCAAAGATACCAGGTAAAAGGGCAATACTGGGGCAGCTTACAGTGCCCCACGGTGATTTAGGAAACCAACTTCTCTGATTCCTGGGATGGAGAGGTGCAGGACTAAAAACCAGCCCTGACAAAAACGCTGGGAGCTAACCTGGAGTTTGTTTGCATAACAATCCCTTGCATTTCTGCTGTCCCCTGTGAGCTGTTCAGTGGTGTTTGTGCAGGAAGAGAAATACCTGCAAGTCCAGCTGAGGTGCTTGGACCTTTAATGGCCTTCAGTGAAGGCGTGGCAAGTGTGATATGATTTGCAGAAATCATCTGTTGCTTAATCCTCTTCAGGGCCAGGGGTTATTAGGAAGGAACTGCAAACAAGATGAGAAATCGGAACATTTATATGTGGTTGTATGGAATGAATGAGAGAATCCTCAAGTGGCTTAAAAATGATTGAAGTTTTGAAAAAAAAACTTCAACCTGTGGTAAAATTTGGATTGTCAAAACAAGTACAATAAAAATTGAAGATGACCTATAGCTGAGCAATCCTTTCACTTAAACCTTGAGAAAAAGCACAGACAAATGACAGCAGAAGCAGACTGCTGCCCATTGCCAGAGCACCCAGCTGGATGCACAGAACTGTGCTGGGGTTTAAGAAATAGTCTGAGTGAGTTTCTTTCCTTATATGCACACCTAAGACATATCTCCAAGGCACACATGTGAGATTTCCCACTTTTTGCTCTCCGAAAACTTTGCAATCTGTTACATAGTTCACAAGGGGAGGAGGAAAAGCTTTATTTCATGGAAAAGAACGAGGCAATGAGTTAAGAGCTGTCATTTTGGGCTTGTCATCTTTGCTCTTACTGCCCAGGCTGAATAGCTGCAGGGTTTCTGAGCTGTTGCAAGCAGCATTTGCAGCTGGATATGAGCTATGATAGACAGCTGATAGGTATTTCAGAAATGAGCTGCTCCTGCGTAGTGCTTTTTTAGATGCAATCTCTGTGAGCCCAGTTCCAATGCTTGGGAGGATGTGTGTGAGAGGGGAAGGGAAAATGTCAGCAAGATTGCTGGATGCACACGTTAATTTGTACTAATCTGTCTGGGAGGAGTTCTGCCTGCAGCTATGGAGCCTGTGATCCACAGCGAGAAAGCTGCCTTATCAGGCATTGAGCCACACGGTCTCTGGCAGTGTTCCAGAGGCATCTCACTGATGAAACAGGGCCTTCCACATATGAAGCAGACGGCAACTTTAAAGGAAGATATCGTATGACAGGGAGCTTTAAAGTTACTCCTTTTCCCTGTGGTTATACAATTATGAATTCTGTAACATGCTACCATACAATGACAGCAACGCAATCTTGCTTCAGCTTACAGATGAGATGTGGTGGGAACGGAGACTTCCAGGACTCAGACACACTTCTGAAACATCAGTGGGTTACCGGAGTTGCTCAATTTACAGTAAAGTCAGAGTAAAGCATGGGACAATAATTACCTGAAGAAGGCAGCCCGAGGCAGCTGGAGCCCGAGCTGATCAGCATTCAGCCTCAGCGCTGGCAATGAGGAAGGAGCTCACGGAGGAGGATGAAAGGGTCGTGTTTCCTGCGTGTCCTTCAGTCTCTCCTCACCGTGAGCCCTCCTGCAGTGCTCACAGCCCGTACCCAGCGCTGGCTGATGAGTTACGGAATGAGGACTTTACAATTAGGAGTTGTCAAGCAGGTGTGTTTCGTTCCAGCTGGGACACGTAGGGGATATTTCCACCAAATATGAGTAACTGGTCAGGACAGGTTCTGGGTTTAAATACACACAGATCCCACAGAACCACACCTCCCTGCCCACCCATTCTCCGCCTGCTTGTGCTTCGTGTTGTAATTAGTCTTTTGTGATGCCATGCCTTCTGGTGGTCGTGGGCAGGGGTCTTCTGATGAAGTAAGAAGTCTTCCTCCAGGTGTTCGCTGTTTGACCTCCATCTCTGAGCAGGCACAGTGAAGGTTTGGCTAATTCCCAGGTCAGTTTGTCCTGGCCAAAACCAGGAGCCTGGTTCTTGCTGGTTTCTTAATCAACTGCTTCTGCTTTATGGGGTCTTCACAATACCAAAGTCCCGCTTTACTGAGTTTTAACAATATACATCTTATCTCTCTGGCCTCTACCTAGCAACTAAACTCCTGTGTGTTCTGGTAATTACTTCTACCTAGCGAGTTACACTCCTGTGTTGTGGTACAAGTTGTTTCTCTACTTTCACAAGATCGCTAAACAAGCTGGATATACATCTGTTCTCCTCTTCCCCCGTTCAAGCACATCACATGCTTCTAATTCTAAAAGTGTGACTTTTCACGTGTGTGTATGTTTCCCATATCCCCGACCCAGAGTGGGGAAGCAGCTGCGGTGCCATCGTTGCCACAGTAAAAACACTGTAAACATATTCAGTATTTTGCTATTATGTTTTAAAAGTATTAAAAGTAAATGGTAAAGCAACAGGGCTCTGACTATCTCTGATATGAGGAGAATTGCGAACTTTTGGAGTTTTTTGACAGAGATAGAAATTATAAATATCAGCAAACGTTCTTCAGTGCTTCACCGATGCTCCCCCTGAGCAATTTGTTTACTGCTTCAGAGTATTAGACCGACTCTGTCCTTTGACCAAAGAGGTCTTATTTATTAAACAAAACCCTGTTTAAAGGTTTTGAGACAGCTGGAATTGACTGGTCAATCAATTCACCACCCCATCACCATGACTGGCTGATTAACATCAACACTCCTTGTTTTCACAGGTGCAGGGTATTTACATATCTTGTGACAATGTTGTGAGAAGCTGTTCACATTCCGTTCTCAGCTTCCTGGGAGAAATCCTGAATTTTCTTTTAACTACAAAATAATTTTTCACCGTTTCTTTTTAAAATGTAATAACTGCGGCTTTGACTGGCTGGTAGAAAACAGAGGCCCGTGCTTTGTGCAGGGTGATTATTTATTTATTTTAAAAACAAAATCAAGGCTGTCTGCGATTTGGATCTAATTTCACATTTATTTTTCATAGTTTGTTTGCTTAGTAGCTCTGCAGTAAGGCAGTGATTAGTTAAATCAGTTATACATAAATTCAAAGACTTGTTCTTCATTTTAGATGTTCAGACTTAATTGGATTTAAATCAGATTAAAAAGTGATTTCTGAGGGAAAAATACCCCCAAGCATGCAAAGAGGGTTGCTTTTTATAACTTATCACATAAATGGCAATAGAGATTTCTATCTTCATAACATTTATTCCCTCTTACAGCTTACAATTCTATTTAACTTTTAAAGAGAATACTTATATATTAAAATGTTAGCAGGGCAGAGTAGGAGGAAGCCGCTGACATTTCTTTCTCAGAATAGCCTGTTTTCTACTCCAGAGTATTTTCTTTTGATTGTAATGAAATTTAAAACTTAAATATTATGAAAGGAGGTCATTCTATGATTTTATTTAATATATTAATTGCTGTGAAAATCACATAACGCAAGCCATATTAAAACCATGGAAAGGACTTGGTGTTTCTCCCAGGAGATGCCCGGGTAGATCCAGATAGCTTCTCTCTTGGGCTTTAAGGGACTATCAGGGATTTAATTACAGGCTTGGGCCACATATGTAAATAGGAATTACTGAATAATGAAAAGCAGGGTTGGGAGAGTTTGGATGAAGATGGAGAGGGAGTATTTTTAGTGCTATGGGAGTAGTTTGGGATAACCGGAAGTAGTGTCTATGAATCCAGCAGATAAATATCCTTGCAAAGGACCAGGGCAAAACTCAGTCCTGACTGTCAGGCACAATTTATGCTGTAGGGCAGTAGCATTTTGCTGCCTCGTCCTTTTTCCTAAATTTGAGCATTTTTTGATAGGCATTTGGACAAATGAGGCTCCTGCAGGATCAGCTGTCTGCAGCTCCACAGCCTCCTCATGATGCAGAAGATTGAGGAGTTTATGCAAAATCAGGTGCTTAACCATATGCGAGGCAGGATGAAGGTGCAGCTTTTGGAGGACAGAGCAGAGATTTGTATGCAGATAATTTCCCATCTGGACTGATACAAGGCTGGGGAATTCAAGGCATCTCCCCCAAAAGGTGTGTTTTCTGGGGGGCTTGACAGAGGCTGCTACTGCAGAGATGTGAAGAGGCAGAAGGAATAACAACTGCCGACTCCAAATGCCTCTGCTCATCTTTCCCATCAATTATTTAGACAAGAAAGATCTACATGAGAATTAATCATTAAATTTTGAATTGCTGCTTCGCATCAATAATGAAATAGTTGTGCCAAATACAAACAGATAAAGAGAACGGGGTAAGAAATCGTCGTTAACACGCAAAAGGAAAAGTAATGTTTTAATGAAACTGTGAAGCTCATTACTGCTTTATGGCAGAGGGTTACTGCCAGTGACCTAGAACAGACAGCTTTATATGCCAAAAGTGAAACCTACTGTTTAATCTATCATAAGTGATGTTGGCATATTAAAATTGTGTGAGCTGGATTCTGCCAGATTCCATAAACAAGCCATTTTTGGTACCAAAATAGCTTTACAAATAAAAAAAAAAAATTGTAAATTAAAATTTTACAGATTTTAATAGAGTCCTAATTTTAATACAGGTTGCCTTTCAGGTGTGAGCATCCAGAAGTATCATGGTAGACACAAAATGTCAATATTTTAATTGTTTGACTTGTTTAAACCAATTTTGTCAATATATTTCTGGAGAAAAGCAACTGAGTCTGGGACTTAGCCTACAAAAACCCATTTAATTGTTAATATTCAAATAATTGGCAATCGCTACAATTGTATCATTAACATAAAAATGCTGGGGGGAAGGGCTTGGTATGCTTCTTGAAGCACTGTAACCTCAAACTTTATCTTCTTTGTCCCTCTACCCGTAAGGTAAATTTCTAAGGCTCCTGTCCAGAAAAAGGAATGTGGAAAGCATGGAGAATAAACAACCTGTATGCATCAAAATCTGCAAGTAAATAAAATGAACTCATTATTTATTTTAGTAACGTGATGTATGTGTTATATATAGAATTTCTGAATGCTTGGTGGTGAGAAAACTGCAAACTGAGTCAGATACAGCACTGGCCTAGAAATCGAGACCCTGCAGTATGTGTGGTAAGTACAAATGCTTTTCTAACTTTATTTGCTTTTAACATGCTGGTCGATCTTTTCAAAATCTCGTGTGATAAAATCAGCTCCTAAGGTGTACTGTGGCCTACATCTGTGCATTTAAAGTGAGGAAATGGTAAGTATTACAAAATAACTTGCACGGTGTTTAAAGTTATGCACTATTCCTTGATCTGCTCCAGCTCCTTCATTTAATGTTGTTTTCATTTTGATAAAGGCTTGTATTGCCATTTCCCTTCTGTGTTTCACCGGGTTGCTACCTGTAGTGAATTAGAGGGAAGACAAGCATAAAGTCAATTCCACTTACTGTAATTCCCCAGATTTTAAAAGGGAAAGACATTTATTTAATTTGCTTTGCAACCCATGAGCTCATGGGGTTCATTAATTTCTCAAGAAGTAAATAAGTTCCGGTGGTTTGTTCTCCAATTTATCGCTTTTTGTCTGTTTCCATTTTAGCTGGCAATTCAACCTCTCCCTCTTGCTTGAATGAACTCTGTGAGAGAACACATCTGGGCTTTTTCAGCTTGGGGCACAACTGTGCAGAAAACAGGCATTTCTTGCTTAATTGCTCCTGTAATTGGCACCTCATGGCTCCAGAGCACAGGTAGCACACGAGCTGGGTTGTGTTGCACTGACAGGGACTACTGGGACCAGTGCCTTTGCTGGACCATATTTTACTGGTGCTGGGGTGGGTTTCTTGGGCATGGATGTTCCTGGTCCTGCATCTCCCACTGAGTGGCATGAGGAGTGCTCCTGGGCATGCCAGCTAGGCTGGCATTGCAGGCATTGAGAGGAAACTGTAGCCTGCGTGTCTGCTGTTTTAGGCAGAAGGGAAACACAATTAGGTGAGGAAGTCTCGTTAATGAGGCCGCTTTATTAGCAGCTTTTGGTGGGGTGGGGTGTGGAAATGCTAGATTTAGAAGATAATCAGCTGCATTTTTATCTCTACTTAAAACAGTAGAATGGAGAAGTCTCTTATCTCCATAAACTGCTATTTTTCACTTAGTAAATTATTTTACCACCCAAAGCAGATGCCACACAAAGAGCTGTGGTTGGGAGGCATGCAGTTATTTATCTCAGTCACAGTGTCTCAGCTGTCAGTAGGAGATAATAATAAATACATACGGCATTTGGCTAGAAGAATACAAGATTGTACTAAATAGAAACACATTTCTAAAAGAATAATTGTAACTAATTAGAAGTCTCTAGTTATGCTTAGGGTTGTAAGAAAGTGAAATCAAATTTAATTATGCAAGGTCCCAGTTGTGCCAAAGGTGTTATAAAGAATATCTTTATGGAGACATTCAGTATAACAAACTGGCTGGTGTTATTATTAGCATGCTCAGTTGCACATTTTCTTTATATTAGTTTAAAGTTTAATGATGGTGTTTGTGGACTAATTACCAAGGATCTGCACAGCACTCATTGGGATAGTCACCCAAAAGGCTCACATTTTTGCAATGTTAAGTTACAGATGACTCCAAAGCCTCTTTGACTAAATCCTTTATATTCTGTATCTGTACAAGCAGGTGCTTAAAGGTGGATCTGCGACTGTGCCCACAGGTCCTTTGGATGCATAACCAGAGAGTTGAAACTGTTGTTCCCTCGTTCCTGCATGCCAGCAGAGGATTGCTGGCCAGCATTGGGATTTACTAGGATGAGTGCAGCACTGCTCTGGGACCTTGTCATTGGTTATCTTGGCTGATAGGAGGGTCCAGAGGCTGGGATCTGGGAAATGTGGGCAAAGAGGACACAGAGTAGCCATGCCTGTTTTCTGACAACTAGTTTTCTAGGCATGCTGAGGAGGAAAGCTAATTTTTCATATCTCCAGATAAAAAGCCTAATGCACAGTGAGAATATAATGCATCTCCTCCTTGAAGAAAAGGATTTTGGCTGGGCAAACCTAACTGTGAACCAAGGGCTTTTGCAGTAGCACTCTGTCTTCACCTGGGGAGTCATTATTAAACAGATCTTGGGTCCCATGTGGTCATGGAGGAGCAGTGATCATGAGAAAAATGCTGAGGTATTAGAGGGATGTGGGAAGATTTGATGTAAAGAAACCCTGCTAATTTTGGCCTTGACACAGAAGTCAGGAATGGTTTTTAGATTAGGCTGTGCAGTCCAAACCATTTTCCCGTTCTTTTTTGGCAGCTCGCTTCCCCACTGCAGCCCCTCTGGAGGTGACATGGTGACATGGATAAATGAAGCTTTCAAATTCATGCAAGTCTTCCCAATGATCTTTTCAGGCCCTGCAAGGTTAAGTCTCTTCTTCTCTGCTACAAGAGCATTTCTTTCCAAGAGCACAATTTGCTTCTCAGCCCCAAAGGTGACTTTCCTGCCAGCAAAGATCCCTCCCAGTCACCACCAGGCACTTTTGCCCTTAAACCACCTGGCCTGACACTCTGGGACCCTCTGTCTTCTTCCCCACCTACCCTGAAGATAATCACAAGGCAACCATCACTCTTCCCACAGCTCCTCTCCCCTGCTTCACAGGATCACAGTGAAGTGTCAGTCTTGGGAGCCGAGGGACTGACCCTGGGTTGTGGCAGGAGCAGCAGGAACACTGTGTTCCATGGCCACTCATCTGACACATGGCACTTAGCTCTTCTGCAGTGTTGTAGGTGTGGAGGCAGGGCTGGAAGCCTTGGCTTTAGCAGCTCTGATGCCCGGGAGGGGCACTCAGCTCAAAGGTACCTTAGCAGAGAAAGGAGCTGTGCTGTGTCTCAGCCTTGACTGTCACGTTCCTGGGCTTTGCACCCAAGTAGGGGGAGGCAGCCAGAGAAAGGCAGCAAAGCACAGCACAGGTGTTTGTCCCCGTGGATCTGAGGGCACTGCTGGAAAAGAAGGAGTCTGGAAAAGAAGGAGTCGTCCCTGCTCCTGACAATAACCTGGGATGGGATTCACTTGTCTCCACCTCAGACACCTGTGATGTACATGCATTTGCAGCTGAACTGGGCACTCCAGGCTTCCCTGATTAGTTAATGGAAGTGATAATCTATTTTTAGGCATGACTCACCTGTCCTGTTTTAGCTCTCTATTTTAGTGCATGATGAATTGTATGATGTCCATTAACAATTCAGGAGAGAGTCTGATCCAAGTGGCTCAGATGTGGACCTCTTAATTGATTTATTTGGATCAGTTCTACCCCATCTGCCTGGGTCCTTAAAGCACTGGGTGTCTTCCAAGGCTAAAACTGAGGCAAACAGTGAGAGACACAGTACAGAAAGCACTTTTGCTTTCTTTGCCCAGATAGCAGCACATTTTCAGGTGTGACTTTGGCAGCTGAACACTTGAATTGGCTGTGGTCATTTTGTACTGTCAAAAGTATCATTGGTCCTTGTCTGGGAGCAGTATGGTCTCCATCTGTACAAGCTCCATCTAGCCAGATAAAGAAAAGGAATTTTAGTTTCCTTCCCTCTCAAATATCTGCTGCTTTATTGACAAAATCCTTCCCCTCCCTTGCCCTATCTCAGCTCTCCTTTTCCTTATGGCTCTCTGTCTGGACCCCTCTTGATGCAGCCAGACCTGGCAATTCTCTGTAACTCCTCTGAGGCTGCTGACCTTCCTTACCTTTTGCTGAAACCAAGCTCCCCTGGCACAGAGGCAAGAATGTCAGCTGCTCCTCAGTAGTCACTGCTGTGGGACCTGGAATAACAGATCCCTGCACCTCTGCCTCCCACATGGTACCCAGAGCTTGCTGTGGGCTGGAAGAGGCAGCAGTAGGGAAGGTTGGGTCCTCCCAAGCGTTTCTAAGCTGATGAAAGGAGCAGGAATTCCCCAGTGGTGGTCCATGTGCAGGGACCAGGTGTAGGCAGCAAAGCGTGTCAGCAGGGATGAAGTACAAGGACAATGACACTGCTTTGTCTCCCACACGGTCTTCCCACAGCTGATGTGGGCTTGTGATGTTTTCCATGGGAACAGAACTCGTGTGTGGCACATCTCTGAGCCTCTGGGTACTCGGGGAGCTGTACCCCTTGAGGACACCACAGGCCACAAGCCATCAGTGGCTGCTGGCTGCCCACAGCCTGCCTGGCCAAATTCTGGGAAGATCAGCTGTCCCACCACTGAGGGCTCTCACAGGGGGGGTCTCTGCTATGATGGTCTCAGGGTGAGTTGGCCCTAGGGGTGGGCTGTATGGAGACTGGGGAATGAAGCACTTGTGATCAATTCAGCTGTCTAACAGAACTAGGATCGAGTTTCTCATTTCCAAGCCTTGCTTGTAGCTTGAATATTGGTGCATCTCTTCCTGCCCTTGCCTTTTAATCTGAAGGGTTTATCTTGTTTCGTCCCTTTTGGCATCATATTGTTGTCAATGGTGTACAAATCTGCTGGATATTTATTTTAATCTTGGTTCTGACCTGAGTGTGCATGCCAGCTGTCTAATGATGTCATGAGCTCTGAGATCTGCCATCCCTAAAGTCAGACTGATTCCAGCACCTGTTCTAAACTGGAGTATCTGTGTACTCACACACATAGGATGGGTTTCCATATCCTCTCTTGCCAGCTAACACAGGGAATCCTGGCTGGACTGAGGACACTGAATCACTCTTTGTTCTGCTCACCATTTGCATTTTGTTTCCAGGCTGTCATTCCAAGATGGATGATGATCTTAGCCTGTGATGAATGGCAGAGGTTTTGGGTGAAGGGTGAATGCTCATCTTCATGGATAGGATTTCTTCTCTATGGGAGAAGTGCAGATGTCCAAGGATGTGTAGGATGCAGAGAATCCACCTCGTGACACTGATAATTTATGAGCAAAAATTCAGAGTATGTGTCCAGCTGTTATATCAGAACACAGAAATGATGCAGGCTTCCTGTTCCAGTGCAAGATGATCCTGTAGGATGTCCTATAACATGGAGTGCTGATATGTGTCATGTCCCAGGACTGATTCTCAGTAATCCTTTTTGGTGTAAGGAGAAAAGAGCACACAGAGCAGGTTCTAGCTATATCAGTTACTGTACATCTGAAATGTGTCCTGATTCTAGAGGAATGTCTGTTAGATAGCATAAAATACATGAAATGCAAGGCATTTGGCACACTTAGGGAGCTCTGTCCTACAATTCCTTCCCCTTCTGCTTCTCTTGTTGCTAATGAAACAGCTGCTTTTTGGTTTCAGGCTTTAACCTATTTTTAGGATCCTTTTATGCTATTGGCCCTTTGAAATGCATGAATTGCTTCGAAAGAAAGCCAGTGTCATTGCTGTGAGGCACGAGGAAGGCCTGTAGGTGAAGTCATGTCTGGTGATGAGAGACTGTCTCACCTATTCATCTCCTCCCCTCCTTTATTTCTGTAAAGCAGCCCCGTTCCCCATGGCACATGGTTCCATGCCTTTTCTGCTTTGATTTCAGCATTACAATTATATCAGCCACAGCCCTTCATTAGCACAGCACCAGCAGATAACTCCCTCCTTTTGGGGGAATTTTTTTCACATCTAGTCTCCTGTTCCCACTGCAGCAATGTGCTGGCCCAAAGTAGAAGAGGAGGTGGAGGAGCTTGGTTTCCAAGGAAAGAAGCAGTGCAGAAAGAAGGGCACTGTGGAAGGTAGACCTGTTTATCGGATGAGTATGAAACCTTGTTTCTGTGAGTGGCTGTGTTCTCACTGCGGTGTCAGATTTTGCCACTCTGCAGCAGGATTTCCCTGGAAGGGCTGTGGGTTGGCAAGTATCTCATCATCTAAAGAGTCAGGTTATCCTAATGATGCCAAAGATACAATTCCAGAGTCACTGAATTGGTGTGTACTCCAATCTGCCCAATATGACCGCAGGTGTGGCTTTAAATGTGATGTAAATCATTGCATTACTTCATTAGTTATTTACTATCTACAATTAATTAATTCAGCACTAAACTAGCTTCAGCAGCAGTTCCTTATGGGATTTGCAGTTTTTGTAGGCTGGAGGCCCATCTGTGACTGAGCTGACACAAATGAACATGCTGTGGTTAACTGAAGTGGGAAGAATCATACCTAGTGTCTTGGTTGCAGGGTTGAGAACTGGTTTCTTTTAAAATCCAAGCCACACTCGGCTCATTTTGGATGATTAAAAAAGGAATTTAAATATTTGTTCCCTGGTTTCTGAGTTTTCTCCCAAAAAATGTTTTTGATCTGATCAAACAATTTTATCCTTCCAGACAGACCTTTATTCTCACTGCTGCAGCCATTTCTGCCTTGGGGCAGTGAAGAGGACTCCTGTTTGCTCTGCATCCCTGCACAGTTTCACTGCAATCATCTCCAATGTATCTGCTAAACCCTGCCTAAAGACAAGAAGGTCTGAACACAGCGAGGTTTGGCTTTCTTTTTTTATGGTTGAAAAATCTGGTTTGAATTCTGTGCTGCAGAGAAGATCTTTGTGTGTAGTATTGCAGAGATTGCAAATATCTGCCATGTTTTCCCCTGCTTAGAATACAGCCACCTGTGACACCTTCACAGTGTCTCGTGTTCTTAGTGCACAGTAGACAATGAAGTTTAGGAAGCACATTTTGTTAAGCAGAGCATGGTCAAGGAGGTAGACGGTGGGAAAAATAATTCTCTCAAAGATTACAAGTATTAATTCCTATCTGTTTTTCCTGCCCTTACTCTCTTTTTTTTTTTTTTAGGAAAAAATCAGGCATTTGCTTTCACGTCGTGTTGCAGTTGCAAATGAAGTGTTAAAATAGTGTTGGATGACTGGAAGGGCTGGCCTAATGGAAGTGATGGATGGGAGCAGCTGGAGAGCCAGTGCACGTCTGTGATTTTTGAAATGAATAACCATGGCGTAAAATAAGTTTTGTGGCTTTATAACAATGTGTTTGACACTGTCCCCAGCAGTAAGTCTGCTTTATGTCTTTGTACAAAGCTCAGCAGAGACTCTTGTTGTTAGAAATGAGCAACAACAATAATTTGGTGACCTTAGCTGATACCCCAAAGAAGGAGCTGGTGACTGCTTGGTTTCAGATCACCACAAGCTGAAATTTTGGGATAATAGTAGTTATAAAAATAGTAGTAATAAAAGCTCTCTAGTAACTTTATGTGATAATTAGTGATCTCAGATGACCATGAGCCAAAATTTTGGGATACAGATCATGTCTGGTAACCCCATGTGATAATCGGTGGTCTCAGACGACCCCAAGCTGAAATTTTGGGTACAGGGTTAACTCTGTGTGATGATTAGTGACTTCAGGTGACCATGAGCCAGAATTTTGAGTAAAGGTGACCTCTAATAACTCCTTCTATTAACTGGTGATCTCAAGGAACTCTCTGTGCTAATTAGCAACCACAGATGATGCCCATGTTCTAAGTGTTGTCTCCTGCCCCTGGGCATGCATACTGTGCATGCGATTTTGGGGTTGCCACATCAACTCCTAGAGGTCAGTTCCAGATGCCCATGCACCAAATCTAACTCTGAAGATCAGCTCAGGCCCATCCTGTCCTGTATTTCTTTCTTAGAAGTCCCCTGAGGTGTCCCTATGAGCCCACAGTGTCCCTTGAAGTTACTTGGGGACCAAATGTGCTTCAGGACACCCACTGAGATCATCCTGATACCCAAAAAGACCTTTGGCCTCCCCTGGGGCTCAAGAATTAGGCCCTACTATCATTTGTCATCCCCTACTTGGCTTCTTGGGATCATTTGAGGTTACAGAGGTACCAGTTATGTCCCTTGGGGTGACCCAAGGTAGTTCCTGCTGAACTGTACCATCCTGGCTGCTTTCAGAGGCTCTCCAAACCCAGTGTCAGCTGGAAGGAGTTGGAGTGGGAGGAAACTACTAGAAGATTTGCACGACATGCCTGCCCTGAGTGCAGCTTTCAGGCAGTGCTCTCTGAGAGGGGCACGTGAAGAGCAAGAATGGTGGCCCCCGTGCATCTCCCCCTCTACCTGCCCCAACAGACAGCACCATTTAGCAAAAACATAACAACAAAAATGGAGAACAGCGAGCAGCCCTGCTTTATTTCAGGAGGGAAGGGTAAGAGGCAGCTGCTTTTCCTTAGAAAACTGTTATGAGGTTGATGGAAAGTGTCTTCCATCTCTTACATCTTAAGGAGTTTTATCAGAGTCTCGGCCCCAGCAGGACTCTGCTGTCATCCTTCACCTCTCACCACAGTGCCCTCCTTCTCTGGGCCCCTTGGAACCCATTGCCTGAGATCCTGCAGCTCCCCATTTCCCACTTTAGGGTTTTGGCTCCTAAAATCAGTTAATGGCACCTTGCTTAGCCGTTGCCTTTTAGGAGGAAGCTACGAAGAGAATACACTTCTCAATATCCATGCTCATTTCTGGAGGAGCAACAACATCTGCTGGGAGACTTCCTGCCCTGTGCAAACACATGGGCCCCCAGTGGCAGACCCCTGTGAGTTCTTAAAAACTGGATTCATCTTGGCTTCAAGTATTTGAGATAAATTGTCCCAGTTTTCATAAGGAAAAAAAAAATCAATTAAACAAAGGCACCAAAACAAACAAACAAAAAAATGCACAAAACCCAAAAACCCAAACACTGAGGGGATTGGATGGGGAAAAAAGACCATCATCCAAATTATTCCAAGAGAGGAGGGAGACTGGGTCATGCAGAGGAAATCAGACAATGCAAAGTCCAAATATGCAGTTCCAAATGCCCAGCACGAGCTGAAGCCAAAAGAGCTCTCTTTACACCTTTTCCCTCCTTTCTTTTTTGTAACCCCCATCCTGCTGGAGTTACTCAGAACACGAAGACCAATGTGACCCAGCTTCAGTCCAGGTACCAATACTCATATAAAGATGCTTCCACTTGGCTGTAACCTGTGGAAACATGTGAAGGAGACCATAAGCACCAGCAAACCCCCAGGAAGTCCTAGGGGTGGTCCCACATGGCACAGAACTGGGGCAGCACAGGGCAGGAATGGGGCAAGGCACCGTCCCACACCAGCCCTGCAGTAACAGAGGCACAACCATGCTGAAGACAACGAACAGTGGTGCTGCACTCCTTTGGTGCCTCTTAGAGGATGAGTAAACTCATACTGGGTGCTGCCCTGCAACACAATCCAGGGCAAAGGATCAGATCCTGCTCCCTTCAAATCAGTGTTAAAACAAGTGCTGAACCTACTGCAACCAGTACAGAACTGTTTTATAGAACACTCTCAGCTCCTGGTTTCAGTCCCCACTCTGTGTTCAATGGGTTTGCTCGTCCTTTCAGAAAAATTTTATTCTGGTGTGACTCTGTCAAAACCAATGGGCAGAGCAGAGCATCACATGGTGTCCATCAACTTTGAGTCTGCCAGAATGCCAGAAGGCAAAACACCAGGTCCTCAGGTAAACTCTGGGCAAGTTAGGTAATAGCAGTGGTGTTGGTCTGATTGAAAATGTTATTTGGGCCTTTATTTAATGGTTTTCTTTCAGAGCAGACTGCTTTTCATTACCATTTTAAATAGACATTACCACCATAGTTAATAACTTCCATGGTTTTTTTTTTTTTTTACCCTCCAGCAACTTTATTATTTATTCTTAAATTATAAATGTTCTACTTTTCTCTGGCAATTTTTTTTTTTTTTTGCTAGAGCTCAGTAACAAAATACCCAGGAGAACCAGGCACTTGTGAAAGAAAGGAGCAATGGAACTGACACTGAACACCTACCTGGTCAGCAGGAGATCAGAAGTCATGTGCAGCTCCCAGCAACCTGCCTGTCAGCCTGGAATGCTGCTGTAAAATCCATGCAGTTATGCTTTTCACAGCACAGCCTCCAGCCAGATGAAATTTGTGTGTGTGAGGAGTTTGTGCTGGGTGGAAATACCTGAAATATTGTGGTTACCTGGTGGTTGAAGAACAAGCATCCACAAATAAACGTAATTTTCTATTGTCCCATTGACTCAGCAACACCACACAATAAAACAGTCCTTTTCCTTCTGGGCCCCAGCAGTGCTGCTGTCTCCATGTCTGCACAGACACCATGTAAGCTGCAAATTAAATGAGAAGACAAGAAATCCCCTTAAACGTGCAGTGTTCCCTACTGGTTTGTGTTTAGGCCTAGGAGAAGATGTGACCCATATACTCTGGTTATAGAACTGTCATCTAATAGAAATTTAGTGTTCTGGTAATCCTGGGTACTCCTTTGGGACTCTGGCCTATGTCTGTGTTGATATCTCAACCTGCAGGAGCTGAGGCCTAAAAAAATCCCTCAAATAAAATGCCATAACATTGCCAAGCCACAGGAAATAGCAGTGGTGGAAAATACATGGAAAAGCACCTTCAGTGGGTCACTTGTAGGGAAGTTGTAGCTACTCAGACATGTGACAGGAAGAATATTCACTGAGGAAGCAGAGTGGAACTCTCTTCCATGTAAATGTATTGGTTGACTGAAGTGGGAATATTCAAAGCATATTTTTCTTCTATTAAGCAAGCTGCTGGAACAGAAAGATGTGCAGGAGAGTGATTCCAGCTGGTTCCTTCCCTTGCCATGCTCTGAGAGCACCTCAAAGGCTGCCCTAGGCTCTAATGCCTGGTAAAAGGTCCCAGAGGATGAGAATTGGTGATGACAACTCCAGCAACACAAACACCCAGCTCTTCTCCTGCCTGGATGTTGCTTCAGAGGAATTTTCTTAGGGATGTGGGATGCCTTTCAGACATAACAAGAACGTCTTAATATATGGAAAATTCAGTCAAACCATCACATCTCCAACACAAAAATAGCTGGTTCTACTTCTCTAGCACTCCTGCATCAATAAAGCTGCTGTTCAACCTTTGGTGTTTATTCAAAGAGCAGCAAAACTTTCTGGGAGCTAGGAATTGCTTAATAATTACAGAATGAGTGTGACTAAGTAAAAGGCCTAAAAGAGAGCTCAGACAGCTAAAAATACAATCAAAGAGAGAAGATTAGAAACAACTGAATGATATTAAAAAGCAGTGAAGTGTTGGTTTTGGAGCAGAAAACTTTTCTGACAAAAACAACAGTATAAGTTTACAAAAGCTGTTTCCTGTACAAAATGCTGGAAGCATTGGTGGAATAGTCAAATATATGGAACCACTAGAAATTCAGTGCAAGCCAGAAGAATTGTTCAGTGAAAGTCCTCTAAGAAGTGCATGCCATTTCTAACTTCTGCTAGTGCTGGGTGCTGTGGGACCTCAAGTTCTGAGCAAGATATAATTAGAAAGCAACACAAGCCTTAGAAGTTGTTCCTATTTCAGCTATTTCTAGGGGCACTTTTAATTGGCAGTATTCAAATACAAACTCCTCCAGATATGAGTAATGACACAGTCTTCAACCCTCTCCTAAATTATTCCAAGTTTCTCAGTGAAAGATAATTTTAGTATGAGCTAGTTACCTCCATTTAGAACAATAAGAGAGCAACTTGGGTAGAATCTGAGCTAAACCTTCTTGAGACTGGTTTGCAATGAAAGAGAAAAGTAGCTCAGTAAAGTAATCAGCAACAGAGAGACTTTTGGGAAGCTTCAATCTGTTCAGAACACTGAAAAATATGTATAAATGCATCTCTTTATATCTTCATAAACACCTCAGAAGGGAATGAAGAATCACTTCTTGGGCTGAGGGTCTGGCTGCAGTAATGCATTGCAGCCATGAGCAGAGAGCTGTTGTTTGTACCCCTCTCACATTTAAAGCAGCACACTGTCCTGACTAAACATAATTTGTCAAGGATGTCTGACTCTGTCACCAGTTCCCACACTTCATCAAAACACCATTCTTTCATTAGTCACTAGCATCAAAAGGATAAGAAAACCTACAACAAACTCCTTATTTTGCAGAGAGCTCTCTGTTAGGTAGTTCTTATGACTACTCAGGGTGCAGTGACTTTGAGCAGTGACTTTCTCTTATTGTATATTTATGAAACACATTAATTACCTGATGTAAATTAATGGTGGTGGCTTGTGGGAAGCACAAAACCTAAACGTGTATGTCACTGTGAAACATGGCAGCAAAGCATTTGTTTTATTAAGCTACACAACACCCTGCAAGACATTTAAGGTGGGGAAAGGGGAAGAGAAGCCTGTCCCTTATCAGATCAGGAAGTTGAACAGCACTGAAATGTTGCAGACTCATGCCATGTTCCCTTTCACAGAGAGCTGCCCCAGAGGAAACAGGGTGTGAGACAGGTAAGGCTGGGTCATACTCTGCTGGAACTTAATTAACAGGCTGCTTGATGTTTTCTAATTATCATAGAATCGTAGAGTACTTTGGAAGTTGGAAGGCACCTTAAAGCTCATCTCTTTCCAACCCCACTGCCCTGGGCAGGAACACCTTCCACTATCCCAGGTTGCTCCAAGCCCCATCCAGCCTGGCCTTGGACACTTCCAGTGATGGAACAGCCACAGCTTCTCTGGGCACCCTGTGCCAGGGCCTCAGCACCCTCCCCCTGATTACCTGAAACAGTCTCAACAGCATGCACATGAAGGGCATAGGGCTATTTATGTTTTCTGTAGAAATCCAAACCTCTAACAGCGTGAAGTAAAGGTGCCCTTCGTGGATTTATTGACAGCAGATGAGGTTCTTGCACTTTCAAAGCAGGCTGTGAGCTTTCTGACAGAGGGACAGGAGCTGGCAACGTTGCTGGAGCCATCAGGGAAAGCTGAGGGTGACACCTCTGCTGTGTCACCCATCTTTCACCACAACAGGGTCACAGGCACCAAAATGCAGTTCTTTTCCCATAATGTTGTTTTCCCGTGGGACAACGCATCTTCCAAATGCCATTTGTTCTAAAAAGGATCTCCAACCAGCTGAAAACAACCACCTGTGGAAACTTGATGCTATCTTAGTATAGTATTTATAATATAATATTTGTGGAATTGATGATAAATCCGTCAAAAGGTAAAACACCCCAAGTGTTACATGAAAAAACTTGCAGTCCTTGCTTTAGGTTTCGGCAGCATTTTTATGAAATCTCTGAAAATCCAAAGAATAATAATCAAAAAGTAATGTTTTGAACTTTTATTTCATACAGACTTCCAGCTGTTTGAGCCCCACAGTAGCTGAGAAAGTGCCTCTATGTATGGGCATGTGGGAGGTCACATCCTCCAATGACTGACAGGACTCTGCCTCCTTTTCCACAGGAAACCTTCAGAACCTGAGGAAACACAGGGTCTCTCCAGTTTTCCCTTCCCCAAAGGCTTCACTCTGCTCTTCCTTGTTAAATGGCTCCATCAGAAAGAATGAGAATTTGATTAGGATGCATCACACAGGCCAAGGAACATGAATCAGCATCATTCATCCCACTGCAGCACAGCACCTCACAGTGAAAACCACATGGGAAAGCTGAAAAGTGGCAGTCCACATCAAAAGGATTCTTGAAATTTCAAGGAAATTAGGCCTGAACTTGAGGTTTAATTAATTAGTCAATTATTACATGCAAATATTGTTTTCGACTCCAGACTTAAGTATCTCCAAAATATCCAAAGATGTTATTTTGGTTAAGGTATGCTTCTAATAGCAACTTATACACTTTAAAGATTACAAAATAATATGAGAAATAAGAACTTACGAAGTTGGTGTTCATTCTAGGTATCCTTCTCAGTGTAATGAGGTACAGTATTCTGATATCAAGGTCTGTTCTTTGATTCAGTGGTGTCAAGTGCCTCTGAAATGTTGCTAATCAGGCACATTTATCAATAAAAATCAGCCATTTGTTTTGAATCCTTTTTATAGTGGGTAGCTCTGGTTGCCAGCAAAATGAGGGCAAAGTGAACAGAGGAAATGATGTCTATATTCCCAGTCTTCACTCATTTAAAAGCTCATCACATTTCTACTTCATCGTGTTTAAAATAGAAATGAATTTCACAAATTAGATTGAAATCCGTGAGCAATTAAAAAAAAATAAAATTGTGAGTCAAACACTGTTATCACTCTTTTAGAGAGCTGGACTATCATTGCTTCAGTAACACAGCAAAAAATGGTCCCATAATTGACACTGGAGAGATAGCTGGAAAGCAAAATAATGAAGTTGCCCAGGGTGAATTTGAAGAAGTGAAGTCTTTTAACTAAAGACAAAATAATTGGAAAGTTTTAGCCAAGAAATAATGGGGAAATGAACAGAACACTACCATAAAAAAAGCTTGTGTAGGCTTAGATAAAAAATAGAGCAATTGAGACTAAGATAGCATTGACAATGATTAGAAAAGACAGAAAATTAGAGAAAATGACAAAATGTTATGCACAGATGTCGCCTTCTTTAAAGTCAGAGTTTTCTGTGGAGTTGTGTGAAAAGAGAAGTCGGGGTGAAGAGATGAGAGCACATCACTGCAGAGGCAATCTTCCTCCAATGCAGGGCAAACCACCTGTGCATTAATGGTTTCCTCTGGCACAATGCACTCTGCAGTGGTTTTCACCAGTTTTTTCTGCCGCATTAAGGGCATGGAAATGTGGCAGGAAACAAACCCTCTTGTGTCTGGTCCTTGGTAACGGGAGGGGCTGGGTGTGGCTGCAGTTAATTTCTGATTGCAGTCAGTTGGCCACTGCCAGTCTGGTGCAGCTCAGTAGGAACTTGCATGATCACAGATTTACATTTTTTTGCATGATCACATGATTTATTTTATTCAGCATTAAAACAGTGCATTTTACCAGCCCAGTACTCCAGGTCTGGCTGAGTTCAGTGAGGGCTTTCACAAATCTGATGGTTTGTCCAAGCAATGGGAAAGGAGATTCGGGTTTACAGAATTCAGATCGGGGTGAAAAATGCACGAACTTGCAGAGTGTTGCTGTGTATTGGGACAGAAGTGACAGAGATCTTAGTGATGCATAAATGCACATCTATATATATGTAAATATTCAAAGGTCTGCTCCAATGTCACGACAGAAGGAGACACACACAGTCCATCAGCAGATCCTGAGAAAGCAGAGGTGTTTCCCCCTCTCTTTTTTAAATTCTCCTTTCTGTTTTCTTTATCTGTCAGAACTTGGACAGCACTGCAGGCACACACCGTGGTGTGCCCAAGAGCTGTGCATGTGCATTACCAGTGCTAGCAGGTCCCAGGCACTGGAATTAGCACCAAGGCAGAGCAAAGCAGTTGGCCACAAGTGTGCCAGTGAATTGTGTGCATATATTACAGCCAAAATCTGATGGCTTTGAGGTGCAGCTCACCCGGGTTCAGGTGCTGGCATTTCCCTGCAATCCTCAGTTGAAACTACTGTCTCAAGTTGCTTAACATTCAGAAGAAATTGGTAAATCACTAATTTGATATTTGTCTTTTTTTTTTTCTCCTGGGGAAAATTTATGGGATCTGTAGGTTTCATTCACTCTGTCATCACCACTATTTTGCCCCTCACATCTCTGTCTTCCAACCAGCTAAATCATTGAAACAAACCGGGTAAGACAAACAGAACCGCGTAAGCAAAATGTTGTTCTGCAACCATCTTGCAAACAGATCACACTGATTAAAACAGCAAACTCAGTTTCATCCAGCCTGTGATCTGAGTGGGATGCAAAGGTGATTTCTTCTACTCCATAAACATTCCTTTTTCAAGAGTAAGCCATCATCTGTGGGGGCAATAAAAAACAGCTTCAGATATTCCCTGTTCTTTGCTTCCTGAGGGGCCATTCAGCTCGGTGGGAAGATGCACACTGCTGCTCCTGGGTGCCTTCACCAGTAAGAAGGACATGTCCTGGTGCTGTACCTCTGTCAGGGATCCCTCACACTCCCCCAGGAAAGGGGCACCCTCTCCCAGTTTGGCTTTTGCAGTGCTGCTGGAACGGCATGGATGTGCCTGCAGGGAGAGCACCAGAGGAACAGGCAGGTAAAGCTGCACAGATGGCTTGGCTTTACCAGGGAAGGAAAACCCCACCCTGCTGTTACGTCCCTTGTGCTCCTTCACGAAGGCACTCCATAAACTGGAAATATGTAAAGGGCAACATTTAGAAGGATGTAATAGTGTTGCTGCATTGTGATTCTATGAGAATCACAATGCACACCTGATCTCCCCATGTGATACAGTTACAGCAGTAATATTTTTTTAATCAGCTAATCCCGCTGGTTCCAATTTTCTTCAGGTTGTCCAGTCTTTGCCTGTATTTTTCCTTCGGTCCATATTAATTTTCTATTCTTGCAGAGGGATTTTTCATCAATATATGCTGTTAAGTCACAACTAAAATGTTTTTAGGAGCAATGTATCATTTTTAATAGATGATGCTTTCATAAAATATACATTTAAAACCATCAGCAATGCCCAATAAATAAATACCCAATACCCAATAGATCCCAAATAAATATAAAATACACATATATAATAGAAATATCCTTTCCTACACAAGTTAGATCTCAAATAAAAGGTTCTAAACCTTTAGCTTGGTAAAATGCATATCTATCAGCATCTTACACTATTCATTCAGCATTAAAATTGATTGAAGGTGGTTTCTAGTAACAACATCATGTGCTCCTCCCCCTGCTCTTCACCCCTTTAAATACCATTTAAATCATTAATGTAAGATTTTTCCTTTGCTGTTTCTATCCCAAGGTTAAAGCTTTTTATTTCCATGCAGTAGCTGAAAATGGACTTTTGAAATAAGCAATGTGGTTGCAAGGATGGCAGCAAGGTTGGATGGACAATTAAGATAAGGGTGGCACTATCCATCTGAATAATCGTTTAGATAATGATGACTGTATTGGAACATTTTATGAGGTGCAGAATAAAAGGAAAATCAAAAGGAATTCCCTTTGAATAAATATTTGGTATGGCTGAGTGCTGCAACAGCACATCTGAATGATAAAAGATGTTCACTAAGCCAAAGCTGTGTTCTCTGCTAGAGAAGAGGAGGATTTAATTTGTTGGTTTTTTCCCTCCTCCAGAGTTATATCTTAAATGCAAAGTGTTGCTTTCTTGAATGCTCAGCTGTTTCTTGAAAGGATTTGCTGCAAAAGGAAAATAAAATTAAATTTACAAAAATATCTTTTAAACATTTGTTGCGCAGGGAACAGAGTAGAAACAAACTGTTTCAAGAGAGGATGTTCTGCATAGGAGGAACAAATCTTTGAGCTGATTCTCCCCAAGGTAACAAAAAGTGTCCTGAGGTAGAAGGCTATTGTGTTTGATTACTTGGCTATCTGGGCTCTTGCCATGCTACTGTGTTCCCTGATTTGAATTTGTCAATCCAGTAGATTTATTTTCTCTGAGAAGTGGGACTGCAGAAACATTAACTGCACCTTTTCTTAGGGAGCCAGGTCATAACCTTTCAATTACAGCTGCTGGGAGTCACTCAAGTGTCACAGTCAGAAATTAATTGGGATTCTTAAGTGTTTATTACCATAGCACCCCAATTGCAACCCAATACTTTTCTCAACTACATCTGTAGATTTTTATCACTCTGAACAGGTTTTGATCTTGTTCATTGAACTGGTCTTAATTTCTTGGTTGGTTTGTTGGGGTATTTTAGTAAGAGTTTACTAATCAAATTTTAGGAAGGTCCTTGTTAAGACAGTAAGTTCAACTTACAGTTTAAAGATCTGCTACTTTGGCCCAAAGAGTAGAAATGGGCATTGTTTTGCTTCAGTGTCCAGGAGAACCAACCCTTCCTGTTTCACTAACCTTAATGAGGCAGCAGTTTACCCCCAAAGCCCAAATGACTTTTTTCTGAAATAGTTCAGGCAAGAATGTATTGAATGTGCATCCCTTGCAATATAGTTGCTAACAGAAGTAGGTTTTTCAAATGACCTTTGCCAGGCCCTGTGTTTACCAGGGGTATTAATTAAACTTCCATGAAAAACTCCTCAAGGATTACATTGGAACCAGGTATAACATCCCTCTGACATACCTGGCCTATTTTGGGTGTCATTTAACCAACAGTAGAAGCTACTTGTGACCTGTCATCCCTTTCATTAGTCAATCTAAACACTCTGGGCAGAGTTATAGATCTCTAGCTTGGCAGTAACCATTTTCCATTTTGCTCAGCATGACACAAACCATCAGATGCTCTGAAGGTGCTTGGATATCTGCTGTGGCTGGCTGATACTGTGTTTTTTGTGGTCCTAAGCAGCATCAAAAGAAAAATCATTGTGCCAAACGATCTAACTGTCAAGCCAAGACTCATTTTTCATCAGTTTCATAAACACAGTCTTTAGCACTTGTTTATAATCTTACGGTTCTGGATTAGACATATAAGTTTTACATGCCTGAAAATATGCAAGCCTTTTGGTTCTGGGAGGTGTATTCACCTATTCTGCAAGGCAATAACTTAACATAGAAGCTCAACACAAAAAGTGTGTGATGTCTGTCACCACCAGAGTCTTAAATGGGTCCTGTCTTTGGGAGCACCTTGCTTGTATCCTGTGGCATACTTGCCCTGTTGGACTTTGCAGAGGCAGGTTTGGAAGAAGGAAGGTTGATTTTGTGAAAAGTTAAAAGCAATAATTAAGATTTCTGTTTAATTTTGCAGTCCCAGTAAAGTCACAACTGACAAGAGACAGGAGTAGATAGAAGCTGAACACTTCATTTAATACATTAATCCAACGTTTCACGTTTTTATTTGAAAAGGAGTGTCAAAGCACACTAAAACTGGATATAGAGAAAACTGAGGGTGGAAACAAAAGCTTAGATAAGAATAGATAAGCTACTCCAAGATATGAAGAAACTGCAAGCCTCCTGCAAACACATTGGAAAAAAACATACTGGAGAATTTAAATGACTAAGTGAACCTAATTTCTTTTGTTATCGCCCTCAGTAAGAGATTGCTTTGTTTGTTTTCCTCTCCCTTCATGTGTTTATGGAATACACTTAGTGGCAATTTAAAGGCACTTAGACATTCTTCTGAGAAGTCGGAATCGTTGGCCTCTTTACATTTATCCAATTTACAAGAGAAAGGAAAATTGAGTAAGACCTCCGCAGTAGGGACAAAAGGAATTTTCTCCTAAAAGGATGCCTTGCTGAATCTTATTGAAATGTAATAATGATTAGACAATAGCAGAGAGGAGGTATATGTGTACCACATAAACACAGCTGTAACTCCCTATATTTTATTTGATCACAACTCTAGTACAAATGTTCTCCTGGATGACAGCTTGGATCCAACAAGATATAACTGGGGATAGGTGCTAATGTCTTGTCAAAGTTATATAGTTTCTTTTTTGAAAAAGACATCTGGTTTAATTGTTCAATGCCAACTGAATCCTTATAACCAAAGGCAATAATTGCTTGCTGCTGAATGATATCTATGAATAATTGAAGGACTTGCCTTTCTCTATCCTTTCTTTGGCTCCAGGGATTGAAGGGACCCAGGCTTTGCATTTATTAAATAGATACAATCTTGTTTTTATTTAATTTCCATTTTTATTTTTTGTTCCCTGTTCTCACTTACGTTAAAATTCTTCCCCTTTTGTTACAGCACCAAAACACAAAGGTGCCTGAAAGCATGTCTTGTTTCTAGCCCTTGCCTTTCTTTAAAAAACACAGCTTGGTGGGTTTTTCAGGGGAACCATGCCTGAAAGGTCTACAGAAGAGCTCTCCAAATGACAAAAAAGCATTTACAATAAATGCTCGTCACTCGTCAGAAGGTTTTTCTTCTAAATGAAGAAAGTCCTCATAACAAGCCCTAGTGCTACAGTTCACTGTTTTTAGGCCAAGAAACTGCAATTATGACGATAAGTTAAGCTTCCTTTTCTTTGTGGAGCCTTAGAATATGCTACAGGCTAGCAAACTGCTGTTTCCCCTATGTTTATTAAATCCAGTGGTCAGAGGGGTGTGTTTATTCCTGAGAGACAGCCTTACAAAACATCTGCCTGGGGATTTTATAAGAGCACTTCACCTTATCTGTGGAGCAACACTGTCATTTTCATATTCAAGATGATGAAAAGTGACTGAAGATAATTTTATTTACACACACCCCCATGCACACACACATATATATGCAAAATGTAGGAATGTTTTCCTTTATAGCTGCTTAGGCTCAGACAAGTTGTTAAGAAGTCATCTTCATGGCATTGACTGGACAGACCAACTCTGAACATCACCAGTGGAAGGAATTTCAGTCTTTTCTAAGCACACAGTACTAAACAGTTGACTACTTGCCTGAGCCTTGCTCCTGCTTCCATTTAACTCAGGGTCGAAAGAGCCAAGAGGAATAATAGATTCATTATATGCAAAATGCTGCATTTCAGCTTTTGACCACTGCCAAATGCAATTTAATTGGCTAAATGAGTGCAGCATACAATATTTGTATATGTCCTTACAGTTCCTTAAGAGTATGCTATACATTATTTACAGAGTGATGTTCGGCTTTGCTAGCCATTTATGAAGGATTAATTATCTGTGATTAGAAAATTGCTGAATATGCCAACATACTCCTTCATTCCTTTTAATCAGTAATTTAAGAGACGTTTTCCACCTTAATTAAAACCTTAGTGTGTTTTTGCACATATTCAGCACTCCCTTAGAAATACAGGAAAGGAAAGCTCTAACAGAGCAATCTCCAACTCATCCCTTCTTTTCACCTTACAAATTCTCTGTTCCACATGCAAGAAAGAGATGCACAATTCCCAGTAAAAGTGGGATTAAAGAAATACTTGAGATTTTTTTATCTGTTTGCAAAAATTCTGCAGGTGAGAACAGAAGTTACTTCTGAGCTCTAGAAGTTGTCGTGACCTTCCAGTGGCCACCTGGTTCAATACTCAATAGAGTCATTTCTAGAGGAGATGCTCAAAAGGACCTCTGCTCAAGATCCTGTGTAATGTCACAGTTGGGATATTCACTTTTAGTATTGGACCACTTGGTTCCAGCCTCTGCTCCTGACCAGGTAAGAAAGGGATAACAAAAGATCAGATAAGTATTGTGCTATGTGGGTGGAGGAGTAGCACTGGCTGGCTCCTCCACCCAAATCTCATTTCTGAGGAGGGATGGGAGCCACTGATATGCCTAACTGTGTTCAGGAGAGGACTCCAAGATAGTCAAATGGTACAGAAAGAGCTACTGTGGGATGCAGGAAAAATTAAGTGTTCATATCCCTGATCAGAATGGCATGAAAAAGAAATAAACCACCTTGCATTCATCAGCTTTATCACACGAAAAGAGCATGCACGTGGAAGTTAATCCCAAAAACAGCTGCTTTAGTGCATCAGCAGCAAGTTACCTCCCAGTAACTCCTCCTACCTCAAAGCCCTCCTGACATTCCTGGGTAGGATTTAAACTGCAGCCTCTCTTTAAGATCTTTAGGGGCTCTCTCAGATATCTCTGCTCAACGAAATTCAGGTTTTTGTCATGCGCATTGGTCTGGCAAGTACCATTCTTGCTGCGAATAGGAGAGTCCCCATCCCTTACACAGAGGTGTGCAGCCCTGGTGCCTCCTGTGCTGCTAGAGCATTGCACAGAGGTGCTGAAAGCTTAATCTGTAACACAAAAATCAAGCAGCCTAGTCCCATTCTGCACAGCATGCCCACAAAAAGCCATTCAGGACCTGCTTTTAAAATGCTGAGTGTAAACACGGTACATTAACAAAAGTGGAAAACAATATGCTTTGATGGAACTTAGTTTGATCTGGTTTCCTGCCTTGCCTTGAAGATCTGGAGCCTATTGATAAGGACAGTCTGTCCTTGGGCTTAAAACTGAAGACATGACAATTTTGTTAATCCTGTCAATCTCATTAGGTATCTGCCCAGTTGTTCCTCTACAACAAAATGAGTCAGAATGGTTATGGATTTTTTTGTTAACTTGTGAGAGATTTTCCCTGGCTTTGGAGCATTCATAGCTACCAAAATGAAACAGCTTATACTCTGTAGAACCCTGTCAGGCCAGCATAACTCACAATGTAAGGCAATTCCAACTGATTCAATAATGTGAAGGCTACTTTCAATTTGTCTGAATGGTGCATACACTGCTTTCTATACAGGAATAGCTTGACAATTTAGCTTATTTCAATGGATTGTTCACATTCAACTCCGTTGTCACCATCTGTTCCACCTTACCTATATAAATGCAAGCAAGCATTGTTCACAGTTTCAGCTTGGGTACATTCCTTGCCCTGCACTGTGCAAGCCATCCATCTGCTTTCTGGCAGAGAAGTAGACACAAACTGGGAAAACTTTCCTCTTCTGATACTACACATTCTTGGAGAAGATGATGAAGATTTTAGATTGTAATATGGTGGGTTTGACGAAGACCAGATAAAGTACAAAGTGTTTAAATCATGTTTGAGAGCATCCCTTGCACATTCCCCCTTATGTTCCTGGCTCTTTCTATACATGTGCCTGCTATATCATAAAATATATATGAGTTTTCCTCCACTAGTCAGGAAAGAAGTGTAATTCAAAAGTATCAAAGGAGATACTGTGATATATTCTCCTTGCCTTTTCTATTACAAAATTTAAAAAGGGAAATGTGTAGTCTCTCGCTATGCTGAGATGCAAAACAATGTTCATTTTCTTTCTGGGATTATGACTGCTAAAAGAATGGACTTCAAAGCACCAGTCCAAGTACAGCTCAGCCCTTTTATACAAAGAAAACTGTTGTATAGCAGAATCAGCATCTATGCAGGTTGATACACTTCCTTTTCTAAAGGAGCTGTCATACAGAAACACGATAGGATTTCCCTGTTTGTAAATTTTTTTTTCTTTCCATTGCCCATGCCTAGTATTAACTTCTAGCTGACTCTGCTTGCCAAAGGCAGCCTTACAGAATGATAGGTATGGGTCACACAGTGCTTCCACCTGCTGAACTGTCAATAGTCCCTTGTTAATTAGTTGCTAATGACGCAATTTACCCCGACAATATTTCAGCAACAGAAACTCTTCTGTTTAAACATCCTTGACAATCTTATTTTCTTGACATATTAAGACCAGAGCAATGAATTCTCTTACTATTTTTGTCTCTTTCTTCACCCATAGAGACAAAGCATCTCATCTGTAGGACTCTACTTGAACTCAGACAGTGATGCTGAGAACCAGAAACCTGTGATTTTCCATTTCTGGATTTTAGTGTGTCTTGCAGCACAGAGACATTTGCAGTAGAATGTGTGTCACAAAACTCCCCCACTGCAATTGTTGTCTGTCCTAGGCAGCCTTCCTATCCAGGCCACAGAATTCAGTGCCTTGCCAGCATTACAGATGACAGACAAGAAAAGATTGGGGTGTGTCCTTGTGGTCCTGCTGTTCTCTGAGGACACTCCAAACCCAGAGCTGAGCAGAAGTGGGCCATGCCAGAGCTGACTCCATTCTCCATCTAAAACACAAAAAAATCACGTCCTAGGCTACTGTGACAGCTCTGTCTTTTTAGAGGAGGTGACAAGCTGAAGACACCCCAGTTCTCACAACCAACAAGACACAAAACTTAAGCATGAATAGTTGTGTGTACCACTACGTCCTAAGCAGTTTTATTTTGTATTTCACAGGCAACAAGTAAAGAAAAAGGAACAAAAAAAAAGAAAAATCAACCCCCAACACTCTCCAACCTCTAACTCATACTGGAAATATTTTTCTGTATTTCCTACTACAAACTGTTGTACAACTAAAAGTTTTTGAGACAGCAGTCGGATTTTTAACGAGGGAGGACTACAGCAATCATCTCAGTGACTTGATCCACGTAAGAGAGCTAGGCACAGCCTCACCTCACCTAACCCCAAGTGCCCTGCTATTATCCACACCGTCATCTTCTCAAGACAAGTGCTAAAATTGTATTAATCCAGAGATGCTTGCAGTCTCAATTACCTAAACTCTTGGCAGGGAATCCTAAAGAGATGGGCTTAAGTATCACCTCCTAAGAAGGAAAGGGCTGCAGGAAGGCTTTGATGGCAGAAATGGTAAGGAGTTTATCTCAGACTGTAGAAGCACATGCTCCTAGAAACCAACTCCTGCTTTAAACAAACCATAGGAGGATTTGGAGCTCAGTTTCTCGTCTTCTGGGTGGAACCTATAAGCACCAGGTTCTAATTAAAAAATAAGGGAAATGCTCAACATGTTTCTTCTTCCTTTCCCCTGTGTTCAGCATGAAATCTCACCTGGTTTTCTAAGTGTATTCATTTGATCAGTCTTTGCAGGGAAAGGAAAAAATCTGATTTCTGAGTCCTGCTGGAGATTAAACACAGTGCTGCTCACTGAGAAAAGGCTTCTGTGTTGGCTCAGTGGACAACTACTGAGGTATCCTAGTTAGTGGACAAGTAGCTATCTGCAGGCTTAACTAGTCACTGAGAAGGCTTTTGGGAATCTATATTTTGGATTCAGCCATTTAAATAAAAAAATCGGTCGAGCTTTGTGCATTCTGTGGTTAGAAAAGTGTTCTCCAGGCACAGTTACAGGCAGTGGTTTCTGCAGTGCTTCAGTTTCCTTTGCCTGTGGACACCAAAAGGAGTCATCAGGGGCTAACACAGCGAGCATGTCTGTCTGTCCCTGAGCTACCCATTTCCCCAGCACAGTTTCCTCCACAGTTTTCCTTTCCTGACTTCCTCTGAGGAAGTCTTCCCTTGTCTTCAGCCCTCTGTAGAAGAACCTAAAGGGTGGTTTCTCTGGTAACTGGGATCTCTGTGTTGCTGATAAGGTGGTTTCCCACCCACCAGCAGGCTTCCTCTGTACTTCTAGCCTCATTTCAAATGATTCCACAGAGTGATTGGGAATCCTGTGGAGTGAGACACATTTCTGAAATTTATTTAATGTATCATGTGTTTTGATAAATGCTGTAACTTCTACCCCAACATTAATAACAGGTGCTTTAGGACAGTGAATGTATGTGCTTGTAGTCACCTGGACTGCACATATCCTGATGGAAAGGGATCAAAGAAGCTACTTGCTGGTGGTTTTTTCAGTAGTTTTCTAATGTTAGCTGGTTTCACCCTAGTACCACGAATCACCTCACAGAAACTCTTCCCCTAATTAGCTCTACTGATTATCTCTCTCATGTTCTTTACAACTTGATTCTGGAAAGAGATTGTGGAATTTTCAAATAGGAATCCAAACAGCCCCACTAGAATGCTCATGCTCAGGAAAAAAACAATAGGTTTTTTGTTTTTGGGTTTTTT